>JAVQIZ010011909.1:0-18049 GCA_036023535.2 Galaxias brevipinnis | reverse complement strand
CCCCCCAACAACAACAAAAACCCCAACCCCCCCCCCCCGCCACCCCCCCCCCCCCCCCCCCCGGGGGGGGGGGGGCGCAGCCCCTTCGCTACTCACCCACTCTCTCGCCTTTGAGTGAGTCCCATATGTTGACGTTGAAGTCGTCGTATCCGGCCAGGATGAGACGCCCGGACAGGGAGGGAGCCAGAGAAGTGACCCCGCACATGATGCTGGAATCCTGGTACGTGATGAGTTCCTGGTCGGCACGCAAGTCATAAAGCTTGCTGGTGGCATCGTCTGAGCCCGTTATTACTGCGTTACCGTTGGGGAAGTACTGGGGGTGCAAGAGAGCAGAAGAGCTGTATTAAACTGAACAATCTTCCTAGCATGGACAACACCATAGAACACAGTCCCAAATACTTGTAGAATATGTCACTCGGCTCCAGACAACAAAAAAACCTCCTTCTGTTCTGCTTCTGCTCACCCCAATGGCATTGATGTCACTCTCATGGCCTCCAAAGGTCTGTCTGCAGGTGCCGTCTCTGATGTCCCACACCTTGGCTGTGAAGTCGCAAGCCCCCGAGATGAACATCTTAAAGTCCGGTGACACAGCCAGGGACATGCAGTCTCCCAGGTGTCCTGCAAAGATGGTCTTCTGGGTCCCTGTTTCAATGTCCCATAGCACACTGCAGCGATGAAGGAGGTTAAGGGATGAGGAAGGAAAGATAACGAAGAACGTTTGCTTTAGAATACATTTTACAGCGAGTGCCTGGGACTAGCCTGTGTCTGCATGCTTGTGGGCGTGTGAGATTTATCCTAAAAAGTGACAGGTTATAACTGCGGTGCATTTGTTTCCTAGTTTCTTACCAGGTACAGTCTCCTGAGCTGGTGATGATCTCACTGTCACTTATGAACCGACAGCAGGACAGGTAACCTACATTCAATGAGACAATGTGAAGGAATACAAATGCATTAAAATACATTTGAAGTATTAGTGCTGTATGTTTGATTGGACCTAATGGACTTTGCGATATAGCGTTTGGTGCTTGGTGCTCGGTATCCCTTACCAGTGTGCGCGGCCAGCTCACGCATGACCTTGACGTTGCCATCCTTGCCCTTGAGGTTGTAGATCGAGCACATGTTGTCAAGGCCTCCGCACGCCACCATGTTCCCAGAGGGTGCGTAGGCACAGGTCATGACCCATGACGACTTCAGAGGGATGGCGCTCACCTAAGAATGCACAGAGAGAGAGAGGGAGAGAGAGAGAGAAAGAGGAGGAACAATTGCATACTTTTAAACATCAGTTAGACTGACAATGACCATTTTCACTTCACTGGAGTACTGTGTTTTGAGGCCACATAAGGCTTCTAGTTGTTTGTCTGGTTATGCTATGGAATACCATTTAACAATTTTGATGTTACCTTGTTGGTTGTAATGCTATCCCAGACGATGAGTTTTCCATCCTGTGAGGCACTGACACAAGTCCTGGCAGAGAAATGGGGAGGGAAAGACAGAGCGAGACAAAAGTAGAGAACAAAAGAAGAGAAACGAAAGAAGGAAGTAATTACAAGGGAAAGCTTTTTAACAATCAGTTTCTTCAGAGGTACCTGATCCTGCTAATTTATACAATTAAAACAAGCTAGGGGATTCCCACTCTAATCTAATTAACCAATCAGAACTCTTGAATCCTGTCAGGATAAACTACATTTACTACCCACCTTGCCATTAACATGAAATTGCATGAGTCACAAATTAATATATGAACAGATTCTAAACCTTGATTTTGACTAAACATGAAAACATTGGTTTACTTGAGTCCTGATCTTGGATTTTTGCGTATTGGATTCTGTGATACTATATCCTGTGCATTTATAAACACAGGCCTATAACATAAATAAAAAATAACAAATTTAATTAACTATAGTTGAATTAGCATGGGGTACATGTGTACATGAAACCCAAGTAAGAGGCTTTTTTTAGTTTTGTTTTTGTTACTTTTCTGTGGACCAGTGCATGGCGTAGATCTTGGCTAGGTGACCCCTCAGGGTCTTCCTGGTCTTCAGCTGGACTCGCCCCACCACCGATGTCCCAGACGTGGCCTCTTGCAGGGTGGTGTCCATCATCTCCTTACGAGCCGCCTGGGAACCAACACGAGACAAAGCCTACGCTGACGACCGGTGCATACATCTATGACCAGCAAGTAATGCCACGGATGGCAGGAGTAAGGGACATAGATTTGATTTGGAGGTCAATGGGACTCTAGCTATACATGTGTCATGTGGCATCTTGTGAGGCTCTCACTCAAGTTAGTTGGGGAATTGATGGGGAGAACGTATTGCGATGATGTTGTGTCAAATTGATAACATATTTGAAGGTAATGAATTGGGCTACTAACGGTAATCTGATCTTTGAGGTTGTCTGCCTCCTTTCTCAGTTGCTCCATTTCACCCATGGCAACGGTTGTTAGGCACTATCACCACCGGAAACAAGAGGAAATGACAGAGAAGCTGACGCAATCCTGTAATTAAGAGGAAAAATAACAAAAAGATATATACAGCATATGATATGTATTATGTATTATTTATCTTTAAATGCCTTGCTTCTAGATTTAAATTTTTGCTTCATTATTGCCTCAGTTGATTTTATCAGTCCAGGAATTTTCCTGATTGTACTTGAAAGTAATGATGTGTTTTTTTTTGGTATCCGTGCTAGTGTTTGTTTTTCTAAGTAAGGTCTATTTTGCAATTCAAACTGGCTGTCAACTACTTTGCAAACCTTCACATACATGGACACACAAATCTATCTACACATACGCACCTTCCCCACCTCACACAAACACACCCAAACAGACGCACTCACTGCTCGCTTACACACACACACGCACACGCACACAATAACACATACTGTCAATATACATATAGTGTAAATATTTTCTTTAAAGTATGGAAGTTTATTGAACTTAAATTTCTTTCTTTTTTTAAACACACATTCCCTCCCACACTGTCAACTCAAACCAGTATGCCTTGTCATTATGTCACCATTATCTTTAAGCCTTTTTCTTTACACCTTATTCTAATGCATGGTAAACATTACATTACATTTGTGGCCATCTGTGAGTGGGATACCAATGTAATGCTTGTTTTGTTAGCTTTCAAATTCTCTGATGTAATGATGAAATGAGCATCGCTTAGCTGGAGACCAATCAACTAATGGGAAAAATGAATACATGTGTGAAAAATGTAATCAAGGAGTAACGCCAATATTGATCACAGACGAGATGCCCAACTTTGACCAACGATAGGGAAAAGTGTGACGAGACGATTTCTAAATTAAAACGTTTATAAAACACCTGTTCACGTTTACTGAAATCACAAGGCCAATGTTCACATCTTGCTTTTGTAAAGTCAAATTATTATTACAGACATCATCACAGTAATAGCATCAACATTTACTATGAATTAACATTTGGTTGTGATGGAATTCATGTGATTTAATCACCACAATTCTCAAATCTTACCTTGAAAAAAAGTAGCAGGAGAGTATATTTTCCTTGATTTTATCTGTGTTACTGCTCCAATCTCTCTGTGTGCATTTGACTGAGCGTGCCTGTCAAATCTCATGAACAAGTGAATTTGCCTCTAATTTGTTTGACAAGAAAGGGAGAGGAAGGGAATGAAAAAGGGAGTGACTCAGAGAGAATGAGATTTGCTCTCAGTTCTTCATTTGTGTTTTCTACCTGTGTTAACATGGTAAAGGAATCTAACATAGAGAGGAATTAAAGACATCTCTGGCCATAGAGCACTTCTCCAGGGAAGTGCTCGAAAACTGTCAACTACCTTTACAATATGTCCGGTTCCTACAACCAAATAATCCTATTTGAGACTACTGAAACCTCAGTGGCGATTGTAGGGATTTAGGGTATATTTAAGCAGACATGTTAATCACTTCAATATAGTAAGTGTTGTGTTGGGACATTTTTGGAATGCTCAGTGTTTTAACTGTTCTATTGCCCTTTTGCCATTCTGTCCCTGGGGACACAGCCATTGTTCCATGTAATTAAATGGCTCCTAGGTGTTGTTGGTGAACGAAGTGCATTTACACAAAGTGAGTGAATGAGAGAGAGAGAGAGAGAAAGAGAGCGAGAGAGAGAGAGCGAGAGAGAGGAGAGAGTGAGTTTAAATCCTAGTGGCTGAGATTTTAAGGGAAGCCTTTTGAATCAAATCTGCTCTCATCCGATTACTGAATGCTCTTTGCATCTGGATAAGAGATGGACAGAGGGAGGGGGAAATAAAGGGATGAGCTTGAGGGAGGGGAAAATGGGGGGATTTTTTAGGGATTTTTTATTTATTTATTTATTTTTTACAGAATGTGTTACACACCCTTTGAACTTCAGGTGTGACCAGTGATTGCGTGAACATGGAGGACAACTCTTTTGCTTGTCTGGAGTGAAATTTAACTGAATTATGGACTACACATTATATGCCCACAACAATATCACTGTTTTCAAGACCGCTCAAATAGCAGAGTCCCCCACTCAATCAAAGCTAAACTAAAGAGGAATCAATATTATGTTTCAAGAAAGCAAAGTTCAGTTTAACTGATCACTTTAATGAAGCACCTCCAACTCACTTAAACACCATGAAATGCCTCTGCATTGTGCAATGAACTTTCTAAACTTATTATTTCAGATCAACGCAAATACTTTTAAGAGACATGAAGCTTGACTAAATATTTTTTATGGATATTGTTTGTGTTTAAAATACTTTTTGTTAGAATTTTCACAAAAAATTTACTGACAAATTTCCAAACTATGGTGATCATTTAAACCACATGGAACACACTGGTGTAGTCCTACTACACAAACAAAACAACAAAAAAACACTTATGCTAATGACGTGATCATGTAAATGCTGGTGTCTCCATCTGTCCCAAAGTCCCAAAAAAAGAAGAAAATAAAACAAACTGTGTATCTCCTCAGATTATCTGTGAGAATTGTGGGCCAGTAATGTTGCAATACGCGCATCCGGAAGGGAAACCACCATATAAATCCCATCTAAGTCCTTGTTACCACTCTGATCTAACATCAAACAGCATATAAATGTATTAAGTTTGATTCAAAGTAATTTCCCTGTGACGTCTACCGACATTGTGTTAAGCCATCATGCTGACATACCCCAGGCTAGATCTACCTTTAAAAGCATGCCATAGTGGAATGGGGAATTTTACAATCATACATAATACATTATAATAAAATATAATGAAATACATTTGCTTTTGTATTAATGATTTATTATGCGGTTTGTCATGCTGTCTAACAAGAAATAAACAAGTGTCCAAAATACTTACTAAATACAAAAATTCCTCATGACAAACAAATATGTAATTTCACCCTGCGATTATTTTTAATACCCTAAGCTTTCCAGTTACTGGGAACGGCCAAGCAGTTCTGCATATGAATCAAATCAGCAACACGATGCAACAAAGATAGCAACTGTTTTTAAACAGCATCCTTGTGTACAGTAAACAACAACAAAAACAACATCAACATCATGTCCTGCACTCACCAAAGGGATGTCTTCTATAGTATACTTTTTTGTCACTTTTCCTTCAAGGATCCTTCTTTTTGGTTGTCATGCGTTCAGCCCTCTCCTCTAACTGTACTTTTTACTACATTCACTTTTCCTGCCACACAGTAAGGATATTACTCTCTGTCTCTCTCCACTGCTCCTGTGAGGAACTGATGAGGATTGGAGGGATGAATTAGAGATCAGGGATGAGGGGATAAACCCTGGCATGGACAGGGAGAAAGGATGGGGGGATGCGAGAGATAGAGAGAGAAAGAGAGAGTAACAGAGGAGAGAAATAAAGAGAGAGCTGACATGTGTGTGTGTGTGGGTGGGTGGGTGAGGTGGGGGATCTTCACCAAAAACGGTGCAAGACCTGGTCATAGGTCACCGTGCGGGCTCTGACATGACCCAAAAAAATATGTAAACGTAAACAATGGAAATCGCAGAGGGAGGGGCTGCTTTGTCCATTCCAGAACAAAATGGAAAATAAGAGCATATGGGGACATTTCTTTTTATGGTGGTGTCACAGCGTGACTGGCGGGGGTTGTCGGTGTTTCATCAACTCGAAGGAGAGTCCAAATTTAGAAGACCAGATATGGAAAATGAAAGGACCATGTAGTGGGCACGCAACTCAGATCACATGGGAAGTTAAAGTGCTTCATTCATGGTCCCCTTTAATTTGAAACATTCTCTGGGACTTGCTCAGAACCCCAAAGTAACATAACAGTCCTGTTCAGCTATTGTTTTAGGACCTTTTAATAGCAAATGCTCAACATGGAACCTATGTTGATAATGCACCTCAAATCCATCTCATTCATGATTACATCAGGGTAACTGTAAGAGAGTGTGTTAACGTGCAAGGTTGAGGGTTGCGGACGTTAAAAAGGAGTAAATGAAAAGGAGTTGACCTATGACCTTGTGAAAACAGTCAAGCGCCTACAGACAGAGGCCCTTTTGTGGCAGCCAAACTTGCCATGGACAGTCGACATTCAGGACAGTCTGCATTCAGGACAGTCTGCATTAAGGACAGTCCGCAAGACTGCATTGAGGACAGTCTGCATTAAGGACAGTCTGCAAGTCTGCATTGAGGACAGTCTGCATTGAGGACAGTCTGCAAATAAGGACAGTCTGCAAGTCTGCATTGAGGACAGTCTGCATTGAGGACAGTCGACATTGAGGACAGTCGACATTGAGGACAGTCTGCGTTAAGGACAGTCTGCATTGAGGACAGTCTGCATTGAGGACAGTCGGGAAAGGAAGTGGGGGGGGGGGCTTACTAAAATGAGTCGAGACGGAGCTTGTGTTTGACCTGGACCTCTGGTCTCAGACACAGACAGACACAGATGTAGAGGCCGGGCGGTGGAAAGTGACTGAGTGTGTGAGTGAGTGAATGACTTTGTGAGTGAATGAGAGAGAGAGAGAAAGAGAAAGAGAAAGAGCAAGAGCAAGTGAAAAAGAGAAAGAGAGAAAGAGAGCACGCTCACCAGGGGGAGAGGAGTACCAGCAGAGGCTGGCTGTGTCTGGGGATTATAATCTATTAGGCTTTGTGTCGTCGTCTATGTAGCTTCACACAAGTTCCGAACGTCATGCAGAGAGCCTGCCGAGTAGAGCAGCTTTGGAGCGCGGGGCCAGGACAGGGGACAGACAGTGCCTTCTGTTGTGCCGGCTGATACGGTCCTATAGACTAGAAAACATCCATTAGAGGCTCTCTTTCCTATCCTTAAATACTTGGATGAAAGGGGGGCACTGGATTACATGCCCGGTATCTATCCTAGCGTACTCCACAAAAACAACCTGGTGTGTGGTGAGCTCCATCAAATGCACTATCCAATTTAATCTTATTTAGATTTTGAGCTATTTTCCTTTTTTTGAAGACAGAATTTAATAAAATACAATTATATTTGAGAGAATGAAACTGCGGATTTTTTTTTACTGGTTGGTCAATATCCTTCTAATTGATTTAGGCCTCAATTTATATTTAAATATGAATAAATAACACAGAGGAGTCTGAGAGTTACATGCATGGCCAAGGATTGCCTGACTATGGGCCTTTTAACACAATCATGTAAAAACTAGATGGCCACCTAAGCTTGTTTTAGTAATATATATAGTCAAACATGCACATACATGACGTCAAGGCCAAATAAACACTACACAGTGTGTGTGTGTGTGTGTGTGTGTGGTCCACAGCGAGTGTACTCATGATGCATCATATCGATCTATAACACCTATTTAAGAAGAGATTAATGGCTTTTAGCAAACGGCCTTTTCTAGAGTGTGAGGGAGGGAAAAGGTTAAAGCCTCCGTCTCCATTAACAGGGCCCGCGTCGACCCAATTCTACTGTGGTGGATTACAACATCGGGGGGGGGGGAGTGAGGGAGTTAATATGGGGCCAGAAGCAGTACGGGGGTCCAGTAATGCACGAGACGACAGAGAGAGGGGATGGACTGGTTTGTAGATGGTTTAGATGGGAAAGGGGGGGGGGGCGCTTGTGAAGCAGACAGTCACACTTTGCTGTATGGGAATGATTAAATGATTTCTCGTTGGATTACCATTCCATATTCTAAATGGAAGATTTTTTAAGCTCCACAAACAAATGCACTCATTTAGGGAGGGATTACCGGTAATCCCCCGTTTCCATCCTCCCCCTTCTGCGTTCCGTCTGCTTCCTCCGTCACCGTCTCTCTCTCTCTCCCCACGTCACGCCCTCGCCCTCTTTCAGCCTTCCCCTCTTGCTCTCCCTCACTTGCTCAATCGAAGAAAGAGTTTGAATTTTCTCCATGGATCGATTGATCTGTACACCATTTTCTTTGCATTTTCACTCAAGTCCCCAACCTAATTTCAATGACTAAATTTACATATATATGACAAAATAAATATATTCCTAGAGTTAAAGCACAGTCGACACTGCCACAAAGGGGCAGGCAGAATAGATAGAGATACCTGCTAACCCTCTCCTGGCCAATGGTTTCCTTTACAATAGCTAAAATGCCAGCGCTTTGAGATAATCGGTCAACGGTCTCAACTAGAACACACCTATCTCTACTAATCCCCACTTTGTGTGGTACCTACATTTGTCATGGTGTCGCGCTCAATACACTGTATAGTCACATTCATTTATTTTTCTCCATTAATTTCTTTAAAAAAAAATTTATGTACGTAACCCCTTACTGAACAACAAAACCCTACTATATACACACACAAGCTTTCTGTTATACTGCACATGGACATGAAAGCTCTCTGACACTGATTCACCATCAGACGCGAACATACAAACTCTCACAGACACTTTGAGATGAAGAATGGAGCAAAAAAACAAAGAGAGCGAGAGAGACCATGTCGGTGTGGAATTGAACTCCAGGGAGCAAAAATAGAAAAGCGTTTGTGATGTTTTTTAGTGGAGTGGATGGGTCCTGCTGGTGCCTGTTCTGAGATCAGTTTTACATCCAACACTACAACAGCGTAGAGGGTGAATGGGACTAACCCCCTCCCCCCCACTGGTGTGGTTCAGTCTTAGTAGTTGCCATTCTATCTGGCTTTCACAGTTCGTCCTTGCCACTGGTCACCCTGTCCCTCCCGTTGCTCTGGGTGGCCTGTCTTCTCCCACTGCGGACGGGCGCCGCGCCGCCCTCTCCCTCGTCCTTCTCTCCGTTGGTGACACTCTTCCCGTCAGCACGCCACAGCGCCTCGGCCTCCTCCCGCTCCTGCGCAAACAGACGCACGAGACCAGGTTGAGTCGTGCCGTTACAGTGTTTCAAACCTGGGACCTGTGTAAGGACGAATCCCAACCTCGGCCTTTCACAAGCTTACTTAGACCACTGCGTTGGCAAAAAGGTATACGTGCCCTTATATAAGAAATAAAGACAGACGTAAACAGACTGAGAGTTGGTATGGCAGTAATGGAATAACAGAGATATTACATCACAAATTCCTATTTCATTTGCACGGGGGCCTAGTATTATTTGCCTCCAGTTGGGCTGGTTCCCATGTGTGTTGCTGGGGCAACAACCAGAGGTGTTATGCATATAAATGACATTTTGCTGCCTTTCTCCATCCTCCTCATAGCTCTCACCATGTCCCTGTGGAGCTGCTCCTTAGTGAACCAGAGGGCGAGGGCACACCTCCGGCCAGCAGTCACCGCGGTAACGCCGTGCGGATTGACGGGACCCGAGGAGAAGCCGACGAGACGACCACAGCTGGGTCTCACCCTGGCCTACACAGGGAAAGGAAGTCAGAGTTCAAAGGTCACCAAACTCTACTACTTCCTCCTTAAGTGCTACAATTTGTTAAAATATCAGGAGTAGAGCTCAGTCAGAGTTGAAGTATACTTACAGTTTCAGTCTTGGCATCCCTATCAGTGAAGAAGAGCTCCCCACCATCAAAGTCTTCATTCAGATAGAGGACAGCACTGAAAAGAATACAGCCAAACTGTCTGTCAAATGAATAGAAACTCACAATGATGTTGATAACTTTTGATATCTCTTAACATGTACTGTGTGTGTGTTTGTGTGTGTAAGTCTACCTCAGGTCCCTGTGTGTAAATGCTGGTGGCTCTCTCCAGCATTGCCTGGTCTCTGGCTCCAGGAGACAGTTGTCCACATGAACGGGGTGAGACAGGTCCAGCCTGCCCTCCTGGTCCCCTAGACAGAGAACAAAACCAGGCCATAGCGTCAACAGCACATACAGTAGGACAATACACTAATACATACAGTCAGCAAATAAATCAACAATACATTTCAGTCAAAAATAATTCAAGTCAAATTAATACAGCAATACACAGTCAAAAATAATACAACAATTAAAATAGTCCCAAATACAAAAATACAAATAGTAAAAAAAAAAGACCATTTCATATTAGTAAGTGACACTCGGCCTGCATAAGGAAATGAACAGATGACACCTTATTTCAGATTCGATTCTTGATCATTCCCTGGCAAAAATACCCATTGTCTCCCACTTGTACCTGTAATGGCGCTGCGGCACACCAGGTGTGTGTAGGAGAAAAACAGTCCCGGGGGGCTCCTGAAGTAGGAGTGGAGCAGGGTCCTCGTCCGCTCCCCCATCTCATGAAGGAGTCTGGCATCCGACTGGTTCACTATGCCATCCTGGGCCAGCTGGGAGATAGCCGGGTGAAAAAAAAGTTGATGAATTGTGTATGCATGCAATTCTAAGGTAATAATGTAATACAATGTAATATGTACGTAATAAAATAAAATCTGCTTGTATGTGGGAACACTGCAGCACGGATTAAGGAGTAAAGACCAGTTCTGACCTGCACGGCTTTGAGGACAGTTAGACCCTCAAATTTCTCATGAGGGGTGTGTGGTGAGCGTCGCCCCCGGTAACCATCCCCAGCGGAGGCCACAGACTATCAGAGATGAAAGGAGACTTTTTTTCTTATCAAAAATTCTGGCTACAAACATCTCCAATAAAGAACAGGGCAAACACGGATTATGCAAATGTGCAAATGGTGTATAGGCCTACCGTTGCTAGCTGTAGTATAGTGTCACACTCCTTCTGGGTCAGAACTCCATCCAGCACCACCCGGTTTGTTCCATTCAAAGCCTCGTCGTCCATAGTGATGGTCACACCCAACTGAGGGACTGGACCTCCTGAACACATCACACAGAGGACGGAAGAAAAGGCGAGAATGGTCGGGGAATGAATCACCAAATTAGGCAAGGCTCAAAAACCATGCCTAAAATATTGCTGATGAGAAATTTGTATAGTCAGAATGCTAAACTGCTATGAAAGCCTGGATATGTTAGAAATAAATCCTAATCTTACCTGAAAAAAACCCACTATCATCCATTTCTATCTGCTTCTCCCCTTCTTTCATTTTCTCATTCAATTTCTCCTTTTCCGCTCTAAAATGTAAAAAAGAAAAGAAAAAAAAGCTATTAAACGTCTCAACTTCCACAAATCATATTGTTTCAGTAATACTCCCTATATGTTTTCTCACCTCCAGGTTTCTCGAAGGGATTCTGGTACAACCTCCTCTGGAGTCCACAGATCCTACAAAGGCAAACACACAAAGATTAGAATGGCAAAGGGTATCTATTGTGTACCACATAGACAATTACCTAAATTACTTACAGGGTCAATAAAATTGAAGTCCAGGTTTTCCATTCCAAAGTATAGCAATTTTTTCTCTTGCAATGATTGACTCACATAGCTGGCAATCTCCTATGAAACAAAGAGAAAAGTTAGATAGAGCAAATATTATAAAGAACAAACAAAGCCTTGCATTACAATGGCTAAATTAAGTTATAAAACTATCACAATTATAATGATAAAATATATTCCGAGCACATTTCATGAACATCAAGGGGCAAGTTATTTTATCATTATTATTTTATAGTAAGGAACCAAATCATTGACAAGTGTCAACCTTTTGGGTTTACTTCTGAACGTGCCAGTTTAAAACAATGGTAGCGCAGTGGGAATACCGGTAGAGCCTGGGCGTCTTGTGCCTCTGTGTCTCTCCCTAGTGTCTCATAGTAGAGCTGCAGGTTACTTAGGGAGTCCGTGTCTGACGGATAGAACAGAAGAAAGGCATGGAGGGTTTGGACTGCTCCTCCCGGATCTCCAGCTGTGAGACACAAAACAAACAAAACACAACAAAGGCAGCAGGTTACTTGCGGCTGATGTGGCTAAAAGAAGGATATACAGGTGAGAATGAACAAACAGAAAGAACTGTTGGGGAATCGCACAACCACACAATAGACTTAACTCAAACAAAACGTACTGTTACATTTGAGATTTGACCGACCCTCAAAGCACAACCTTAGTTGCATTTCTGACCTTTGAACTGTGCAATGTGGAGATGCTCCAGTTGCATGGGCAGAAAGTCCTCTTGAGCAGAAACTCTTCCAGGCCGCGTAGCAACCTGGGTCACGCATGACTGACGGCAGGAGAGCAACGAGAGGGAGAGTGCTGGAGGACAGACGAGAGTAGAAAACAAACGAAAGGAAAGAGTGAGAGTACATTAAACTACCAGGCAATTGTACCAGTGCCTCATATTCTGCCTCTAAATACTAAAGACTCTGTACTTCGTACATGGCTCAAGCTCTTCTACCTGCAGCCTTCTCAAACACCCCTTCTTTTCCATCTTCTCCTCTGTACTCGGGTAACCGCTGGGAGGCCACTTCACACTGTGCCCTGCACTCCTCTGTCTGGCTGAGTGTTTCGCTGACACATTGTGTCCATTTGTCCACTGCCTGTGGCCAGTCCGAAGCGGCCTCTGAGAGTAGGGCACCATCGTAAAGAGCCTTCAAGTATAGGAAAGATGAAAACAAAAGGGGAAAGGTTGGAATAGACAGACAAAATAACACTGCAGAGATCATTGAACCATTTAACTATTGAATCAAAGTGGGCCGAGATGAAAGGAAAAGAGTTTTATTCCATCTCCATTCCAAAACTGATTTGCTATAGTTTTATTAATTACCCAGTGTTTCTCAGTCCCAATCTCTCTGTCCTGAAAAGCATCATCTGTCACACCATCCATCCTCCTGTACTTTTCAATGTTATTCCTCATCTCTAGGTGACTGGGGTTGGCCACAAAAAAGGTGTGCGCTGCAGACGCTGCTTTTTGCACCTTACCCAGCTGCAAAAGACAAGAACAAGTGACAGAGGAAGCGATAAAAGAGGGAAGGGAAAGAAAAGGTTGGGTAATTTAACAGATTAGAAAGAGAACTGAAGCATTTTTGTTTTTTTTAAGGTACTTTGTCAAATTATAACAAAGGTATCATCAATGAACCATGCAAACAATTTGATGTGGCAGAAACAGCACGGCCTACCTTATAGTAGGTGACTTGCAAAAAGTTGTAAGGGTTTCTGGTGCTGAACTCATATTCAATGTCTTGAGAGACAGGGAGCTGTCCTGCAGGTGAAATAGCCCTTCCCAAACAGAAGTGCACACACTCAGCACGCTGCTGCACCCAGTCAAAGGCCCACAGGTCCCAAACACTTGCCTTCTCAGATTCTGAAATCACAAAGTGTTAGTATAGAATAGTAAAGAATCAATAGCAGCACACATACAACGACCAAACAGCCCTCTATTATTATCATCTCGGCTTTAATTAGGTGTTAACCAGATTCGAATGAAATCACCACAGAAAAAAATGTAACACACACACACACACACACACACACACACACACACACACACACACACAAACACACACACACACACACACACACACACACACACACACAAAAGAAGAGTCCCTAAAAAAGGCTCATATTGATAGCCTACCCAATTTGGCAATTTTCTCTTGCCCTACTGCAACGCAATCGTCATGGCATTGCCTTCGGATCCGAAACAGTGCCTCCTTCGTCGCGACAGATTTCTCCAGCAGCTCTGCAGCCCTCTCCCAGTCTTCGTAAAAGTATGCACGGACGCCACTGTAATACAATTCATCGTACGCTGGTAACAGTCCTGTCAAAGAGCCAGTGGAACTAATAATACATGCAACAGGAGATGTGAAATAATGGATTAGCTGAAAAAATAGGTGCAACGCCACGTAGACAGTGAAATTATTTGAGTGAAGCGCCATAGTGCGCTGGGATCTCTTGAAGTAAAATAGAGGAGGAGGGACTAAGAATTGGAATGGCCAAAGGGAGTTTATCTCAACTTTCCTGCCGTAGCTTGTCCGTACTTCTTTTCAGGGCTAATTTCGTGATTGGCTTGTGAGCAACATGATAATGATGAAAGAGCTCGATGAAATAACCATTTGGGATGGATGGGTCTACGTATCTCACTAGGCTCTGTAGTCTATTTTATTTGGTACATGGGACCAGCTTGTTCTTTAATTCACTTTTGATTCATAGATCCATATGTCAGAAAATGCTATAATAATTTTTGTGGTGCAAAAAGGACAAAGAAAGTATATCTTTTTTAGCTATAGCTACTTATAACAAATATTAGGCTATATTAAAATATCCAACTATTTCTACTTGCAGGTCAATTACGTAATAAATAACATAGGATAATATTGCAAAAATTACCAGGGCTTTAAAACCTGCGTCTACTTAGACACTTATCTTGTGATTTAAGCTGCTGTTAATTACCAGTATTATTGTAAAAATAAATGGCAATGATCAACAATGGGCTTCTTCTGTAATCTTACATATTTCATATTTTCAAATAAGAACATTTCCCAATAATTATGTTGGGTTTGTATACCATAATTTACGGTAATCCTGATGACAGTGATCACTGGCGTGCGTTTATGCTGCGGCCTACGACAACACAGAGACCGGGACTGGGAGGCGTTGCTTTGGTTCATTCAGCAGTGAGACCGAGGGAACAATCACCACACCACAGACTCATTTTAAAGCCGGTGAATCAGAAATAGGGGTTCAAACTCCAAACAAGTGTCTGAGTGAAAGGCAGGAACAGCTGGTAGCTTGACATGGCGGAGGTTAGCGATGTTTTGATGTCAGTTTTGTCCACAATTCGGGTTCCAAGGCCTGGAGACCGTGTCCACAAAGATGAATGCGCCTTGTCATTTGCCTCTCCGGTGAGCCACCCATCCTCTCCTTTCGCTATCGTTGGCTACATATCAACAGTAAAGCATGTTAACTAAATAACTATTAATTGAGTTACTTTTGCTCTTGAGCAATATGCTTTTTTTTAAACTTTCAATCTGTTGAAGTAGCCATGTTATTATTATTCAAACGATAACTAACTCTAACTTAGCTAACTAGCTAGCTAGCTAGTTTTTTAGCTGAAGAAGCAATTGCTATGCTAACTTAGCTAACCTTAGTTCTGTAGCGTTAGCTCATTTAGTCGTAGCTAATGTTAGCTTGTTAGCTAGGCTGCCTTTAGCATTTGAAGCTAATAATGTGCCAGGAGCTGTTAGCCGGTTGTGACAGCCAGGTTGTTGACAAAATATTAATTTAGCATAACGTTACTTAACCTTACTATTACCTACTTGACGTTAGCTACTATCTAGCTGCTGAAACTAACTAGCTAACTCACCTCACCACCTTGCTAACTTAGCCGACAGTTTATTTGAAATTAGAGACATTACAGTGCATTGATTTGCGTGGTCTGTCTTTGTGCATTTTTTTTGTCTCTGTGTCTGATTAATTGTGAGATCATATGTCACTGTAGACCAACATTCATGTATAAATTGAAGGTAATCACTTCTCTCTCTTCTCCCAGGAGAGTGAAGGGGGCCTATATGTATGTATGAACAGTTTTCTAGGTTTTGGAAGCCAGTATGTGGATAGACATCATGCTAGGACCGGTCAGAGAGCTTACTTGCATATCACTCGGACTCGTAAAACTCAGGTAAAGGTGTCCATACAGTGATAATCATAACAATTTGCGAATTACACAAATTCTTCCCAATTCTACTTCATTTGACAAAAAGTGTTGTCTTGTCTACTTCAATTCATTGTAAATGAATCTACACGAAATGTGATTTGTCAAGCCAAATCCCATAAGCTTAGCTATTTCAAATGTGGTTTCTCCCAGAAGGAAGATGACAATAATTCTGGATCTGGGGACCCACCCAAGAAGAAACCCACTAGATTAGCCATAGGTAAGAGCAATGGACAGTTTTTACTTAAGAGATTTTACTAGAGCTATTTCTTGTTTTAAAAAATTCTTGTATATGTTCGCCTTCCCTCCATTGCTCTTAGGGGTGGAAGGAGGGTTTGATGTGGAACAGGAGCAATACGAAGAGGATGTGAAGGTAGTCCTGTTCCCAGACAAACAGGAAGTGACTTCAGAGGACCTTGCTGGCATGCCTGATGTTGTGAGAGAGCGGGTGAGATACCAGCTTAAAGACTTCTCGCGGGATCTGAAACTCTTCTTCCCTCTGCTTTAATTCACGATAGCCTATTTGTCTGCACAGATTAAGATGAGTGAAAGATGGAAACAATGTAGCAATGTATTGCTATCCCTTTTTATCTTTCATTATTCCTGTTCATGGTGCTGTTTGCTGTGAGGCACGACCATGTTTGTGCCATCGAAAAGCTAACCACTTTCTACTGCTCCACAGGTGTCTCTGTCCATGGCAGGGCTGATGTCGGCAGACTCCATGTCGCACATCCTGCAGGTGCAGCAGTGGGATGGAGAGGTGCGGCAGGAGTCGCGGCACGCCGCCGACCTCAAACAGCTAGACAACGGTGTCAAGATACCACCCAGGTGAGAGGAGACCTATCAAAGCTTACTGTTAAAAAACCCTGCCACAGTCAATAGTAACTGCAGTTTTTTCGTTCTCACACACTGTGGATTCCCTCTTGCCTCCGTCTCCTAGTGGCTGGAGGTGTGACGTGTGTGACCTGCAGGAGAACCTGTGGGTGAACCTGACGGATGGCAAGGTGTTGTGTGGTCGCAGGTATTTTGACGGCTCCGGGGGCAACAACCACGCCTTGTTGTATTTCCAGCAGACAGGCTACCCTCTGGCTGTCAAACTGGGCACAATCACGCCAGACGGAGCAGGTATGCCCCAGGAAACGACAGCTTTCCGGTAGCGGAGAAAACACATGAAATATGCCTTGAACAACACTCTCATTCTCAGCAACGAGTAGTGAAAGGGCTTTGTTTACAGAGCAGCATTGACAAGAACCTGTAGACCATGACCCAGTTATCTGACTGGCCTTGCCTGTGGTTTCCAGATGTGTACTCCTACGATGAGGATGACATGGTTCTGGACCCCAAGCTGGCTGAACACCTGTCACACTTTGGCATCAACATGATGACCATGGAGAAGGTAATGTCCTGCAATCACAGATGTCTGGGCTGTAAATTCCATTCTAGCAGCAGGGCCAGCTCTTTTTGTTATTTGATTATAGCGTGTATGTGGATAGATTTTTCTAAGCATTATTTTATGTAGTGTTGTTAATTAATGTATTTTTTTAGCATTATTTCTACTGTTTTTCTTTGATGGCTGTCTTTCAGTCTTTGCTCTAGAAGTCATAAGCGACAAAATGGCTCAGGCATATTGGATAGTTCCTTGTTGGCTGACCTCCAAACTATCATAGTTGGTTCTATGTTAAAAGAGCTGTTCTTGAGCTTGTGTCACAACGAGAGTAAGATATTCCACTGCATTTTCACCCTCTCATCAATGAACCAGTACTCGTTTTCACCCTCATCAATGAACCAGTACTCGTTTTCATCCTCCCATCAATGAACCAGTACTCGTTTTCATCCTCCCATCAATGAACCAGTACTCATTTTCATCCTCCCATCAATTAACCAGTACTCATTTTCATCCTCCCATCAATGAACCAGTACTCATTTTCATCCTCTAAACTAACATTTTTGTTCCTTGCACCAAAATGTTTTTTTCACCCACTTTCACTCCCTCTACTTAATTTTGTCTCTCAAATTAATTCTTGTCACTTTCATTTCACCATATCCCCGTTATAACGACCACCTGTTCACCCCCCCCCCCCACCTCCATTCGCACGCTCTTAATTTCCTCCACACCTGCCCCTCTCTTTTTCTCTCTCTCTCTCTCTCTCTCTCTCTCTGTCACTCTCT
>JAVQIZ010011900.1:0-16385 GCA_036023535.2 Galaxias brevipinnis | reverse complement strand
ACAAATGTGTATATACATATATATATATTTATTTATATACTGTCTATATACATATACAAATAAAGAATGTAGACAGAAGTGTGAATCCAAAAGTTTATAAAGAAATTGTCAACATCATACAACTATATCAGGTAGATGCACTCATTTATTTACAGATTTTGTTTCGGCCCTTGCCTTTTTTTATGTATGGTTTTTCTGTTGTTCACTGTCAGAGGTGTTCTTTCGGTAAAAGCTGCAGAGAAAATAAAAATGGAACAAAGGGGAACTCCATATATGGTTAGCACGCAATCAACCTTTTTTTGTCCTTTTTCACTTGTCAGGAAACTGTGGGAAGGTACATTTCTTTTAATATTCTTCTCTGACTCATGCATCATTACTTTAGTACCTGTTATCAAAGGTTAGTGCACTGTGGAAAAGCTTTAAGTAAAGTCTTTGCACACGCACTCCAGGTTGCATTAGACAGGCTCTGTTGGGGGTGTGAAGGAATCCAGCTGTTTGAGTGCTCTCATGCTGATTGCACAGGCTTGTCATCATCTACTGAGCACAGGCTTTGCCCTCATCAGTTAGATGCCCCACCAAAATGCAGGAAACAGATTATGTGGATCAGCAGCTATGTTTCGATTTGACACCACATAAAAGAGATGGCCACTTAGAAGGAATCACAAACAGAAAACATTTGCATGTAACTCCACCTATTGACCATTTTGATAACAACACTCAATGATGAACAATCAATTCTTCTACAAATAAAAGCACAGTAGTTTCACACAGTATTTAGTTATTTAAACCATAACTGTAATTCTTCACTGAATTACCTTTGAAGATATGTCCAAAAATGTGAGACAATATCTAATTCCTAAAACACCTTGACCCTTGCAACAAAATATGGTACTGCACATTGTACAAACCCATACTTGGTTAGACTTAGTTTGCCAAATAGGGTCTTTTATGTTTTTTTCTTTGTCACTGCAGAACCATTCGCCCAAACATTATTGGTTTTGACAGCAGGTCAAATTCTGTGAGTCATCACATCACTTCCTTTTTTTGTTATATTTTTTATTCAACTATTTTCAGTTCATACTTTCACTATTACAGAAAATATGCCATGTACCCAGATAATGTTAAGGTGTACAGTTTAGACAGTTTAGACAGTTTAATTTCAATTAAACGTGTTCTTGCTTTTTAAATACAATATCACCTTGTTTAAAGATTAAACATGAGATACAATATTTACATCCAACACATATTTATTGATTGAATCATGTCTAAGAAAGAACCCTGCCATTTTTCAATTACATAATTTATAACAGTGTTTACAGGGCTGTGAGCCAAATGTTAAAGTGAGAACCTAGCATGGGTTCAACGACCAAAACAACTTCCTTTTAACCCCTAATTCTATTCAAATAGAACAAACAACATATTTACTGTGACAATTTCACATAATTCTCAACCTCTACCTATATCATCAACAGATTTCCGTCACACACAGAAAATTTTTTTGAATAATTTTTAGCTTCTTCAGACATTAGTGTGTTACGAAGCGCCTAAGAATATTCCAACAAACTTACATTGCATTGTTAAACATCTTACTAGTATTTGAAGTGGAGGCCACACCCGGAACTAAAGCAGCACAGGATCTCCTTGAAGGTTTTGCGCATTTCCAGGCTGCGGAAAGCATAGATGATGGGATCAATGACTGAATTACACATAATGAGAATCAGGTAGGTGGTAAAATGTGACATGTAACAGACACAGTAAGGGTTTTTGGGACAGGCGATGAGGAGGATGAGGTGGAGGAAGAAAGGTGCCCAGCAGCAGACAAAAACACCTAGGAGGATAGTGATGGTGACAGCTCCCTTCATACAGGTCCTCTGGCGCACGACTCCCTCAACAGGTAGAGCAGCTATCCGCTTGATGTGCAGTCTGGCCATCAGAAACATGTGGCTGTAGAGTGTGGCCATGAGCACCAGCATGGTGAAGAACATGGTGATCAGACAAACTATGACCGTTTTGCTCTCCGAGTAGAGGATGAAGACTATCCCACAGACAACGCAGGTCATCCAGATGCCTGCGATGGCTAAGAGAGCCCGTCGGACGGTGACGATGCTGTGGTAACGCAGGGCGTAGAAAATGGTAACGTAGCGGTCGATGGCAATGGCCAGCAGGTTGCAGATGGAGGCCACCAGGGAGATGCAAATCATGGAGTCAAAGAAGTTGTCCATTAGCTCGGTGAAGCGGTCACCCATGACCAACAATCGGCTGTTGAGGGCGGCGATGACCATGGTCTCCAAGGAATTGGACATGCTCACCAACAAGTCAGCGGCAGCCAGGCTGCAGAGGAAGAAGTACATAGGGGAGTGGAGGTTCTTGTTCTTCACCACCGCGGAGATGACCAGAATATTTTCCAAGAGGCTGATGATGCCCAGTGTCAGGAACACCTCAGCCTGGATCTGGACCTGCTCACACAGGGCCGGTGAAGTGCTGTTCCCTGGGGAACCTTCTCTCTCTGCGGGCTCCGAGTCATTGAGCCACAGGTCCCCTAGTAGCAGCTGTCGAAAAGTGTTGTTCATCAGGTGGAAGTGATATTATGGTATGGTAGTAAAATGTTTTCTTGGTCTACCGAGGAGGATGCTGTGCTACAGGTAGTCTGATCTCATGCTCTCAGACCAGAGATAGACAGAGGAGCGCTCATGTCTTCTCTCTTCCAATGCCTGAGTGCCCTCTCCATGGTACCCTAGGGTTTTGGCTGATTGACGGTAGACATCGATAACAGCACGCTCATCATGAGAGATGTAGAAATTAAACGAATACATGCTCTGACATATATTTCTGTATGTGCGTGCGTGTGTGTGTTTGTGTGTGTGTGTGTGTGTGTGTGTTTGTGTGTGTATAACATTAGAACATATTGGGGAGCGTCTAAAAGTTGTTAACAAGGTCTGACAGTCCAGTTGTTTTTGTTGTTTTTAAATATTACATAAGACATTTTCTTAGCTTACAACTTTGTTAACATGTCAAAAATGTCCAAGCATTTTTATTTAAACTGCCTTTCTATGCCAGTTAACGGGTAAACTTAAAGGTTTGGATGAATAGTCTATGTTTATATAGTCATGGTCAATTGACTTATGTGGAGTTAGTTTAAGAGTGTTAAGACAAGAGTGTAAAAGTGTTTAAATGTTTTCCCTTTGTTAGTAATTTCAATAATATATTTTGAATAAATTTAATCAACTTGTCTTTTAACAACCTAATGCTGAGTGTTTCTTTATTTACAGTGGCTAGTTGTGTCAGCATGTTAGCAAATTCTCACTTGACCAGACCAAATCAATGATTCTAATTCTATTTGACTGCTGTCCTGAAGAAAACATTAGGGTCAATAGAAATGTTTCTGAATTCAAGAGCATCAATGGTGCATGGCCAAAATCTCTCGATGCCATAAGTAGCTAGAAAATCTACAATTAAGCTTGTTTATGAACACTCCTCAACACCCACATAAACCAGCATTCGATATACAACTATAGTTCGAACATAATGTACCTGAAATTTTGTTTTTTTCCCCTCTGTATGCAACTTGTCAGAACATATAGACGTAACTATTGGCCTAACCTTTTGTGCACTGAGCAACAGTCTGTTTGCATTATTCAAGGAACTAAAAAAATAATATACCAGGGTTTTAACACTCAGCACTTATGCAAAGTAAAGTCAACCATGTTTTAAAGCATAGGTTATAAACATTTCAAATGACAGAGCACAGGTTCCACTACACTGTATAACATGCACATTCAAATGACAAAGCAACTGACACAGAGTTGAAATAGCAAGGACTGAATTAATGGCATAATGCCTAAAAATTATAAATAAATAAAAATTCAGGCCCCAAACAGCTAGCTCCAGGTGTACAAAATTGAACTTTGAACTTTGAACTTCTGCCTTTGATACACCACATCATGGTCAGTCTGGTCTTACTGACATTTTGGCCAATATAAAATCAAGTTTAAGGTTTATATTTTTAACCCATCACAACCAATATAATTGCATGTGTTCCAGCATGATACATTTCAATGTATATGCAGTACTGTGCATACATTTTATGCAGGGGATGCTGTTTAGAAGGCAAAGGGTGCTCACACCAAATATTGATTCACTGTAACATACATTTTATTTTCACTCACTTGGATTTTATTGATTGATGAAACAATTAACATTCATATCTTTAGAAAAGCATTCTTACGTTAAAGCATTTGTTCACACCTGCCTAAAACCTTTGCACAGTACTGTATATGGTAATTAATGTACTTTGTCTGCTTTCCAAGTGAATCATCACTTTCTTAAAATGACTGCAGTATTCAAACCGTTATTGCTAAGTTCCATTGCATTTCAGATAGGCCTATATAGTAGCAGTTGCACTCTCAGCAAAAGGAAACCAGCATGTCCCTGATAGCTTACAACTGCCTCTGGCTATCGCTGACTCTTCTTCTCTAACCCAACCCTTACTAACCTGACCTGTCAAGCTGATTACTGTCAGTTACAGTACAATGCTTTTCTTGAAAGGAATGCTTTCTGGGGAAAGCGAGCCAGATCCTTGAAATATTTTGATTGCAGATTGAACCACTAGAGTCATGTGATCAACCATTTTATAAATCTCGCTAAATCCCACCGTTCAAATGAGCTATAATGCATGGTTCAGAAGACGTTGAACAGATGGCTGCAAACACATCCAATGTGAAATCTAATTAGTTTCAATACATTTGGTCATTCACCCAAATCTATGACAAACAATATGTATTATTTAATTTTAATACATTCAGGAAGCCTATTTTACTGTTTAACTGGGTATTTGTTGTGTTTTTCATGAATATAGCAGAGATGGGGACCTTGATATATGTGCAATAGTATTTACATGTATAATATAATAGTACTTATATTTATTGTTACAATTGCTTAACTTTATTACTTTTTTAAATACCACATGGTAAAGTCTCATGGTCAATTTAACTGGAAGAAAATCTGCATGTGTGAACAACTATATTTGCTTTTTTGAGAAGATAACAAATTATAAGCAGCACCAACGTCAGTTTGTCTGACTTTGAGGCAGAGGACTTGATGATATAATAGATAGTAATTATAATCAGCCGGTCTTTGATTCACTTGAAAGTGGTATGGAAACTTGACATGGTGCTGCACAGTTAGTTTGGTATCTTGGCTCCAGCAGACCTCCCACTGACCACTTTTCCGTATATTAGGACACGATAGGGCCTACTTACATCTTCCACACACAAACCAATATTTTTGAGATTTATGCAGCAGCAACCTCAATAGAGAAATGTTTTACAAGTGGATCTGATTACTTGCACTGGAGTACGGAAGCACAATGTAATCCAATGTTTTTGTTCATGTGGTTTCTTGTAATTAATAACTTACACATTATTAGAGTTTTTGACTAAATTAAATGGTCATCTTTATTTAGTTGTGAAGAGACTGTGGAAGGAAACATTTACATTTATGTAACTTAGCAGGCGATTTTATCTAAAGCGACTTAGTCCTCCAGGAGCAATTTAGGGTTAAGTGTCGTAAGGACACACTGGTGGTGGTGTTCCCAGGTGAGATTTTAATCATGACCTTTTGGTTACAAGGTAGCAGTCCTACCCTCTAGCCCAGCAATATCCACCTCAAAATTTTTGGAATTCACACAAAAATGACAAAACCTTGCTTCAAGTACAAACGGTTAAAGCAGTATTGTTTATTAAACTGATTCCAGTAACTAATCCAAACATACTATGGACCAACAGGTGAAAAATGTATTGTTATATATTGTAGTCGGAGTCAACTGTATGGCTCTGTATACACATAAATGAAACAAAAATATTTTAAGAGGAAGAGGTCGGAAACACCTCTACTTTCAGACATAAGATGTAACGACTTGTTAACCTACGCACATAACTTACACGCATAACTGTGTCAAAAATAGCAGTCCTTACATGGAAGAAAAAATGTATTCAAGTTGAACGTGAAAATGTACCTGGAATTCTGTATGTATTTCAGGAACAACTCTACGACCCCATCTAGTGGGGAAAATATTGCTGCTCTAGTTTTGTGGCCATATTGATAAATGTTAGTGTTTTATATACCAGGATGACACTGAAAGGAAGTGTTAGAGAATGTGTAATGCTATCCTATAGGCAGATTATTTATCTTAGAAAGCTATATGTATTCAGGTGGAAATGTGTTATTACTAGAAATGTATTACAATGCATGAACACATATGTAACAGATGTTTGCAATAAAACCAATTAATTTAGAGGAGACCAGGGACAGTCGTAGCACAGGACAATTTTAACACCTTGAATTCCCCAAGCTACAGTGATGACACTCACTCTGCACATGCTCAGTTGGATTGTCTTCATGCTTACCATAAAAACCCAGAAAAAGTTACAGCAAAAGTGTGTTTTTTTTTCAAAAAGTTAAATTTGTACCAGATGTGTTTTGTGAATACTGTCCTGAGATCAAATGTCTAGGAATCCTAACAAGTATTTTTTTTAAATCAATGTTTTGCAAGCTACCAACAGAAAGTGTCAAAGTAGCAATTAGGCTAGTGAAAACATGGCTGATACTGGGACGGTTGTAACGCCTTGTAACTGACTCGGAATGATTCCATCAATGTGGACTACTGAGTGTCGTCGTCGTCATCCCCCATCTCTCGCTCTCTTGTTGAGAATGCTGTTCTTAAACTCATCCATTCTGATTTCATGTTTAAACTTTTTGGGGATGTGTATTAATGATTGTATTAATCATGACATCTAGTGTAAAAAAAGGCAATCCTTATCTAAAAATAACAATGATTAGTCACAATAACTTGAATGATAAATAACTTTGTAAACTTTGAGTATTTGATTAATTAATTATGTGTATTTTAGACATGTTACAACCGTCCCCCATCCCTGTACATTGGGAGGGTTGCAACAGTGGAGCTAGTGACTACATTTAAATACATTTTAAATACACTTAACATTTAAATATATTGTTTCACTAGTTGACACATTGTGGTTTATAATACAAAAAAAAAAGGTATTTATGTGTAAAAAAGTTTTTAAAAATAATTTCTCAAATTATTGTGAAAATTGCAAAAAGTGTTACAACCGTATAGGCTACATAGTCTCCCCTATACATTTCGATTACAATTCAGAATTTATAAAAACGTAAAAGGAATATAGCCTAAATCGTATCTGATAAACTCAGAAATCGGCATGTATAATGTGTCTGGCATTGGCCAAGTTGCAAAGATTTACACCCAGCTCTGTTGATTTGGGATTCTTATCTTGACCTCAGACGAACCTGTTAACCACAACCCACTTTATGGCCTGTCCGCATAGTGCAGCAACTCACAAGTTGCGAGATCGCGAGTTGCAATCAACCACAATCCACAGTTCTGTATGCAATAAAGCAAGACATTATATTAAATTATCTATGGCAATGATTACTAAATGTTTCTATATAGAGAATATAAGAATTATTGAACAAAATCTAGTTAGAAATTGTAGTTACATAGCAGTGCTTCCAAATGACGCGGCTCCTATACAGTTTATATAAATTATTGCTTATATATTAGCAAAATACATAGATATTACTAAAACAACAGTGGGCCTTTAGACCTTGTGTGTAGGTAGGCCTACTTAAGCGACTCGAGTAGGTCCAAATCATAGGGCCTCTACGATGTTTTCTAATAAATCCGGAGCGCGTGCACTTTTATGATCTCCACAGGTAGTCCAATGGCTTCTGCTGCTTATACGTGCATCTAGTTCTGTAAAAATCATAGCTTACAAAGCGAGCTTTTGCAACACATGTTTTAGCAGTGGCATATCCCCTCACGTGTATCTTGCTTTGCCTAGTCTTGTCATGTCGTCTCTTAGGTTAGCAAGTAGTCGAGTATTTCTAGAACATGTTGATCTACGTATGTTAGGAGTTAACCTGTAAGCGTATAGTTAATCTTCTCCAAGAGCTCAAAACTACAAAGTCAAAGTGATAAAAGATAGTGTCTTCGAAGTTTTGCCAAGTGGACCTCGAAGAAAGATTTGATATAAAAAAAATTTATGAAAGGAGTAAGCCTATTTGAAAATGAAAATATCAGCGTTCTCGAAGAAAATGTGGTGCGTCAGAAAACAGCTTGTTCTGTTCCTCACGCCAATTATTCTTCTACCACTGCTTTTCTGTCTTCCGGAAAAGGTAGGTCACAATATAGCACTCCGCTATGAAATAGTTGTCTTAGTTTTTATAAGGTTAATTACCAACATTTTGAAAATAATACTTATTTTTCTACTTCTAGACATCAAAATGATATTCCTATACATACACATACATACATTTTTATAATAGCATAAATATATTAACAATAAGACTTATAAGTAATTCCACACATTGTTAGAGCCATATTAGCGAACGTTCCAAAAATAAAGTCATCAATAGAAATGTGTTCCCTTTGGTGTTATTCCCTTTGGTGTCAGAAGGAACATAAAGTGAAACAGTAAATCTTTATGACATGTTGACAACCTTCATAGTAATGCAGATCATTCACAAACCTATTTTTTTCAGGAGGGAAAATGTCTCTATGTTGTGCTGTTGATGGCTTCATTTTGGTGCACAGAGGCTCTCCCTTTGGCTGTAACAGCAATGCTACCAGTTTGCCTCTTTACAACAATGGGTATTCTTCCATCCAAAATAGTCTGTCCTCAGTATTTCCTGGATACAAACTTTCTTTTCCTCAGCGGTCTTGTGATGGCTTCAGCTATTGAGGAATGGGGTCTGCACCGCAGAATAGCTCTGAAGGTCCTAATGGTTGTTGGAGTAAAGCCAGCCTGGTGAGGAATCTATAATTTTAGGATATTTATGATACTTTATAAGCCATTTTTTAACAGTGTAAAATATATACCCTTCCCTCGTCATTAATGATTATTGACAATGTACCTCATCCCTTCTCTAGGCTTATTTTGGGGATGATGATAACCTCATCATTTCTTTCTATGTGGCTTAGCAACACAGCCACTACAGCCATGATGCTGCCTATCGCTACGGCAATCCTTGAAAGTCTCTTTGGGGATTTAGACACCCTGAAGAAAAACTGCAAGGTTCTGGAGGAGCCAGAGAGTAAGTTGTTTGCTCTGCTGCTGCTGCTTCCATTTGACTGTAATGCTAATTAATGCAATTATAGGAAGGTAGAATCACGACCATACTTTGATTCACCTCTATAGAGATTTGCCACAAATCATAAATTCATAGTGCAACCAGATAGTCCAACCAGAATCATCTATTTATTAAAAAAAATTTTAACAGCAAAGAATAGCATTAGATATTTAGTGCGTTGCTTGCAAAAATAAAATAACGGAGGTGTCATATTTATTTTACACATAACTTGAATATGTAACCTGGTATGTGAACTTTGTACAGCTACTATTTCCATGACATCAAAATCAGTGGTTGTCTAGTTATGCACTATTCAAGTAGTAATTGATTGATGTGTTTAGACTTTTCTAGAAGTTACACATTAAATTACAATAGTGTACTGAAAACCAACTTAGTGACAAAGATAATAATACACCATTATTCAAATACCTTTGTTAAACAAAGCCAACTTAATATTTTTTATTTGAACTACCATCAGGTCAAACCAATATAAAGCTGCATGCTCTACCCTCAGAAAAACAAATTCTATCTATAGACAGGTAAGAAACCATTCATACTGATAAATCCTTCTGGGAATTTAGCAGAACATTCAGTCAATGTTTAGATGCATATACACCTGACATAAATTCCAATGCAAAGGTTAGTTTGAGAGTCTTGGGTCTTTCTATCAAAATAACTAAGTACTTTTTATGCCTAAAGGGTGGAAAACACAGGGAAGTCTGAAGAGAGGACAGCTGAGGAGATCCGAACGGAGTCTGAATATCAGATAAAAGTGTGGAAAGGCTTCTTGATCTGTATTCCTTACGCTGCCAGCATTGGAGGGACTGCAACTCTGACAGGGACGGCGCCAAATCTTATCCTCATTGGGCAGCTTAAAAGGTACTAAATAAATGTCTTGGCTGGTACATTTAGTTCCTACCAGGCCATTGAAAACAGTAAAAGGAAACCAAATGTTAAGAACCAAATGTGAAGAAATGCCAGATTATACTCAGACCTCCAATGTCTCTAGGCTTGAGACAATATTATAAGAAAGTATTTACGTAACTTGTAAAGCACAGCTTTCAGGATAAATCATTATGTGTGCGACATTTTAATCATTGCTGCATCTACTTTTGAGGTCAAAGACATTACTATTTCTTTTCCTAGTTATTTTCCAGATTGTGACCTCATCAATTTTGGTTCTTGGTTTGCATTTGCCTTCCCGTTGATGTGTTTTTTCCTGATTTTGGGATGGATTTGGATTGCTTTCCTCCATGGGGGATTGAACACACGGTATGGCGTGTTTGCATTTCGATCATTGGGTCAATTGAGTGTAAAAGTGAAAATATTGTATATTTATGTACCTCCATCCGCAAAATTATGTATTTAGTTGGTAGAATTGTAAAGTTAGTATTAAAGACATGTTATACTTTATCGCAGTACAGTACATCTTTTTAACCTCATGTGTTGTCCTGCATGTATTGATTGTTGTGTAGATTGTGCGTGAAGAAGAAGGATGAAAGAGCTCAAGCAGAAGCCAAAGCAATGGCTGTTATTCATGAAGACTACAAAAGCATAGGCCCTATGAAGTAAGTACTTCCATCTTGGTTTCCAAAAGCAACATATGATACCTTGCATTTTGATTTGTTTTGTGGTGACTAACATGCATTTTTTAATGATTTTTTTAGCTTTGCAGAGGTTTCCATATCTTTCTTTTTCATTTTGTACGCCGTCCTCTTGTTCACGAGAGATCCCAAATTTGTAACTGGCTGGTCTGTGTTTTTCACCAAAGGGTAAGATGGGAAAAAATACCGCAGTTAGTGCATGTTATTTCAAAGATTTAAATAGTTTTTTTCCGGTTTAAAATGTACTATTTCAATTTATTAATCAATTCAGCTATTTCATTTGACCCCCTTTCTATGATTCCTCCACAGGTATGTATCCGATGCGGTTATCGGTGTGGTCATTGTGTCCATACTCTTCTTCTTTCCTTCCCAGAAACCTTCACTCAGCTGGTGGTTTGACCCACATGGTCAGTACTACAGAAGAAGACACGTTACAAAACAAGTGCAATGTTTAAACTGGCAAAAAACCTCAAACATCCTTGCTTTTTTCTTAACCGTTTAATACTTTTCAAATATATCATAACACACTTTTTTCTGGTAAAGCAGTGAAGGAAATAAAATTAAAACATATACATAATCTTAAAGTTCAATCCTAGTATAGTGTATTTTTAAAAGTTTGTAAATTAGTCAAAGAATGTTAAATACGTAGCTTAAGGAGTCTGAGTAGTATCCCGTTGAGTGGTAACTATGGCCCCTCTGTTCCCATGATTACATTAATCGCTCAAAAATGTGTTACCACAGAGTTGATGTGTGGGTAGGTGCATGTGTGTTTGTACACTGTGTTCAGCTGGTCAAACAAGCCACTCCACTTCAAAGAAATCATCAAAAAATAAATAAATTCAAGGGTCCCCTATCCCTTTGTCACTTTTTTTTCAGAGATACTGAACAATATTTCGAGATAGCAAACACCTGGACTAAAACGGTCCTAAATTCAACTGATTTAAAAAAAAAAATCTTGTGAAAATGAATTAAAGGGGCCTTCAATGCCATGTATTATATCCAACAGCGTCAAATACACCGTATGTTCCACTTCTGTCATGGAAGAAAGCCCAGGACAGTGTGCCCTGGAATATTATCCTGTTGCTTGGTGGAGGGTTTGCCATGGCTAAAGGATGTGAGGTAATACTCTATATACTAGTTGTCTTTAGACTTAGAATGGAAAAGCCTGTGTTGGTGTGTCCGACTTCCAATACAGAAAATCCATAGAATCCCTATGCTTGCTGCATTTTTTTTATTCATTTTGTTCTGTGCCGTATACCGTTTTGTTCTGTGTTTGTGCTATGTTAGCTGTGTTTGGATGTATTTTGGGTTGTGTTGTCATTGTGCATGTGCTGCCTTGTCTTGTGCTGTGACTGTGCGTCTTGTGGTGTGTTCTTGTGGTGTTCCATTAGGAGTCAGGACTGGCCTTTTGGATAGGAGGCCACCTTGAGCCTCTGGCTACAGTACCCCCTGCTGTAGCTGTCATTTTGATCACTGCCTTCTTGGCCTGTTTCACAGAGTTTGCAAGCAACACCGCCACCATCATCATATTCTTGCCTGTCATAGCAGAGCTGGTGAGGGGCCAATTGTTTATTTAAAAAAATTTTATCAACCAAAGACAATAGACACTTCATGTTCATTCTAATTTCATTCATCTGTGTTCTATCTTCTGCACATTATTTATTCTATTAATGATCAAAATAATACACAGTATATCATTTAAGCTTCAGGTTGATACACATAGAGACGTTTGACCTTTTGGTTTGTCAAAGGGTTGGCGGATCCTAAAGATTCTCACGATGGCTGTTGTGCATCCGTAGGCCCGTTGGACATTAACTTTGGTTATCAGTTACCAGTTATCTTACGCTGTAAGACTGCAGGGCTTTTAAAAGTGCTGCATACATTGTTAAAACTAAGTATCTATCAGACTCCCCTGGAGGCTAATCTCACTCTTCAGTACATGTGATTAGTTTAATTCCTGTTCCAACAAAAGCTTCAACTGGAATAGCCTTGACTAAAAAAAGGGATTGGTACACAAGCAGTGTAGAATAAAAAATAAAATTAAAAGTAACAGTTTTGCTCAAATTTATCATAGCAATGTAACATGTTGGGCCAAAAAGGTAACTTCACCAATTTAAAAGTGAAAATGTGGACAAATTATAAATTTCTCTATGCAATAAGATTGCAACATCACATTCTCCCTCTAAAGTAAATGTGTAGGAATAACTGTTGGCACACCTGTTTCATCTGTTTCAAATAAATCATATTTTAAGAGAAACTACATCTGTAAAATTAAAAGCAGGTATAAGTAATACTCCATATAAAATTAGACAAATATCCAACAAGGTAGAACTGTAAATACATTGAACGTGAACTTTCTTTTACCCATTTCTCCTCTCTCTGGCAACTTTTGTCCCAAAATTTTTTTAGCAACTTTCAAAATGCCTTTTGATCTAGTAATCACAAAATCGATTTTATGTTTTGATTTGAAGTTTATGTGTGTTTATCTCAACAGGCCATTCGTATTAAAGTGAACCCTCTTTACTTCATGATACCAGCGACAGTAGGATGCTCCTTTGCCTTCATGCTACCAGTATCTACACCTCCTAACTCTATAGCGTTTGCTTCAGGGCACCTGATGGTGACAGACATGGTAAAACGCCAACTTAATTTTGTTTTCAGAATTTACAGCAGTTTGACAATGACAGAGTAAATTGTAATGTTGTATTTATTTTGTGTCTCTCTCGCTGCAGGTTAAAACAGGGTTTGTTATGAACATTCTGGGCATTCTGTCTGTTTCTTTGGCCATGAACACTTGGGGAATGGCCATGTTTGGTTTAGGCACTTATCCAGAGTGGGCTCTTCCTGTCAATATATCCAGTACTGTCATCGGAGTGCACATTCCCTCTGCTTCGATAGTCAATGGTACTCTTTGATTCACTCCATAGACACTCAAAATTAAAGATCCACGTCTTGTATGCCTTCTCATCCTAGGCTTTTCAAAGTGAACAAAAATGAAAAGAAGCAGCTTGATGAACTGATGAGAAAGTAATGATTGACTGACATGTCATACATTTTAACTTTATGTGTCAAACAACCAAAATGATTTGCCCTCTTTTGTGACTTTTTGACTAGTAGACTAAGTATTGTAGAGTATTTGCGAGATGCCTTCTTATTTTAAACGACACTCCACACATCTGTTTTGTTACATAATTGGGATGTCAAATGTATGCCAGGTTGCAAATAAACATCAGTTTGACTAATCAAGAGTTTACAATGTAATACAGTATATCTGCCTCAGTTTCTATTTTAGGACGCTTTAGTGAAGGTGAACCCTAATCTGAAGTATTATTACATGGTGTATAAGACAATAACAAAATATGATTAAATAGGTAAGAGACTCCTAGTAGAGATCAACAACAGCCCTTTGTACGCTTGCTCTAAGGAGTGTTGAGTTTTTTTGGAAACTGTTAAATATGCCATAATAGTCATTTTGGGAAAGTAACTTGAAGTAATAAACACTTACAGATTTATTTTATGATAATTTGGGCATGTATTGTATTCTATCCTATTCCTTAGCCGCACTGTATCTCAAAGTCTTACATTTGTGTTACAAAAAAGATTTTCTTGCAGACCATCTGCTTTCAGTTGCATGCTGTGAGACACAAATTAGTTTTGGCTGAGGTTGGATCACCTCTAACACCCTAAGAATGCCAGATTCCAAAACATGATGGGGCTACATATTGTGCAGTTCCCCCCTTCATGAAATTAAGGAATCGGTGCAGCATCCTAACCACATTACTTTATGTGAAATATTTCACTCTGGACCAGGTGCCAAGCAAATGTTTTTCTCCAAGATTATTAACCTATTGGAAGTGATAACTGTTAAGAATATTAACCCTTTTCAAGGGTTAAATGTTCCAGTCTAAATAGTGCAAATAATTAAGTTCACTTTGCATATTTTGCCATTTTACCCTAAGTGATCCTTTAATGAGAACTCAAATATTTTTGTAGTCTTTTATGAAAGATTGTCTTAATTAACCGTGTGGCTTATTTAACACCTTCCAAAATGCTTGTGTTGATTATAATCATCTTGATGCTAGTGTTGTAGAGCGACTGACACCTACTGGCAACAAATAAAAGGCTATGACTTGATTAGGTCCCTAAAAGACATGTGAATCATTTGAAGTCTGTATACAGTACTGTGCCGTTTTGTTAAGTTTGTTGTCAATACTTAACAGGATGTGAAAGCAACAATTCTTTAAGAGTCAATTATTTCTAAGATGTTTTGTTTCAAAAAGCTGAATTTGTATGTTATTTGAAACAATTGTTCAATAAAAGGAATAGATTGTGAAAATTACATTAAATGTTGTCACTGCTCAAATTAAGTGTTCCAACTTTTATTGGACATGTAATATATGTATATATATATATTTTTTTTTTTAAATCTAATATGTATTTTAATATTGCTAATGCAAAAACAATTACAAATTGGCACCTCACTTTTAAATAAGTTGTGTCTGTTATTGAAAGCAGGTGTTTCTAACGCTCACGCTTGAAGCTTGTGTTTTGAGTGTTCAGTTGTTTTCTTATCAAGCATTTATTGCAACAGTTATGAAAGAGCCTGGTGGTCGCAAAATTATGACAATTATCTGATGTCCTTGTACGGTGGGCTTCCTGATTGCTAATTTGATACCTTTTAAGCAGTGCCATTTATCTGGTGTAGCCCAGTGGTTGGCATTCATGAACATCACAAGATTTATTTTTATTTCTATAATTTTGTGAAAGTGAGCCCTGGCCAAAGATGGCAGCATAGACAAAATTCACACAACATGAAATGAAACATAAAAAGCAACTGGATGTAGTAAGTATAAGTAAGATAATCAAGTAAAAAAAAAATTAATTCAGCGCAAAATGCCCCCCCAAAAAAAGCAAAAGCAAAAGCAAATTTGTCTAATTCAATTCTCATGTTTTAACAACATAAAGTGAGTCACAGTTCTGTCATCTCAAATGGTACGAGTGCTAAAAGAAAGTAAGTGCACGTGAGTTATGAGCAACATGAACTAAAATTGCGCAACATGTGCCAACATTGCATTTCAGCACTTTACCCTCACATTCAAGTTGTATACAATGGCTGTGGTCGCTGAGGGCTGACATTTCAAAGCCTCATCGACAGAAACAAAAACTGAGGTTGTAAATTCCTTATAGTGTGTGCCCAGTGTGTTGTAAATGCTCTGAAGTATCAAGGTCTCTGCACAATGGTTAACTCAGCACACACCTCTGGCAGTAACTCAGTGATCATGGGCACCCCCAGTAAACCTGCTATATGACAAGAGAACTTGAGTGCAAAACCAGTAGGAGAGAACTGGTTATAGTTTTTAAATGAAGCTGGAAATAAGAGTATGAATTATATCCACTAACTTTAGTATTCATTCTATCTTCTCTAACTCCATCTACTTTAACTAAAGTTTTTTTGTGTGTTTGCAAACTAAAATATATCTACAATTTATTTTTATTTTTTTTGTAGTTGGTTTGTGAAGGTTTTGTTAATTATCCTGATGTCTAATATAGCACTTGCTTAGCTCTTCTCTAGATGATTAAGTCAGGGATGCACATATGTTCTCTACCTGACTT
>JAVQIZ010011891.1:0-25064 GCA_036023535.2 Galaxias brevipinnis | reverse complement strand
ACAGAGATAGTGAGGGCAATGACACACGTGATCAACCAGGGCATGTCCATGTACTGGGGAACATCCCGATGGTCTGCCATGGAAATTATGGTGAGTGACCGTCCTTACAGCCCCAACACAAACCACTGTCAAATTCAGTCCACAAACCTCACTCATGCACGACTTCACCTCAGCCAGAGGCTACATCAAGACCCAGTTCTATGCTCACATTTGTTTCCACTCAATCAAGGATCAGCGCAATCAATATGAAAAGATGAGGGAGGTCAGAGAAGTTCAGGTCCAGTGTAATGTTGGCCACGCTCGTCATGAACTTGGCCTTTTTGAAAGCGGGCAGACCATTCGGACGTTTGAAGGGGTAGAATGTGTCAAATATGTCCCCCCTCACACTGTGCTCTTTCAGGAAGCGTACTCCGTGGCCCGGCAGTTCAACATGATCCCGCCGGTGTGCGAGCAGGCGGAGTACCACTTCTTCCAGAGGGACAAGGTGGAGACACAGCTGCCCGAGCTCTACCATAAGATAGGCAAGTGCCTCGCTGATCTGAGCGTTAAATCCATTAACAGACCCTTTCAAAGTTTACCTTATGAATTGTGATGGGATAGAATTAATACAGCTTTACTGTTTGCAGGTGTGGGAGTGGTCTCCTGGTCACCTCTTGCCTGCGGAATCATCACTGGGAAGTATGAAAATGGCGTTCCAGAATCCTCCAGGGCTGCAATGAAGGTACCGCGTTTTTAATTGCATATGTTTCTGTTTATTGGTTTGTTTTTTGGGAAGCGAGGTGGGCGGTGAGGTTTTCTTTGTCTGTTCAGATATAAACCATAATTCAGATTTTTATCATCTGGCTTTTGGTATCCCTCTAGCCATACCAGTGGCTGAAGGACAAGATAGTGAGTGAAGATGGACGAAAGCAGCAAGCCAAGCTAAAGGAACTGACCCACATCGCTGAGAAGTTGAGCTGCACGCTGCCACAGTTGGCCATTGGTAAGCCCCACAAAGCAACAATTCAAAACCAACTCAATCCACTGCAGCACAACATCAACAAATATCTCAATGTCACTGACACAGAAAAAGTTGTGCCAATCCTTTCTTACACTGTAACGTAAATGCCTACACTGTAACGTAAATGCCTACAATGCCATCTGTAAACTCCTGCTCTCCCCGTTCAGCCTGGTGCCTCAGGAACGAGGGAGTGAGTTCAGTGCTGCTAGGAACCTCCAACCCTGCACAGCTAACCGAGAACCTGGGGGCAATGCAGGTAATACAAGCACATAATAATGCCATATGGTCGTGGTTTACCTTAATTTCTTGGTATATGTTCTCAAAGGTATACTCTGTTTTATGCTATATTTATATATTCGCTTGTTTTGCTTTAGGTCATTCCAAAGATGACACCAGCCATCGCTACTGAAATGGATCACATATTGGGCAACCGCCCTCATAGTAAGAAGGACTACCACAATTAGGACGGAGCGCTCTTGACAACTCTGATTCAGAGATGTGGAAAGCTAGAGGCATAGAGCCATGGCACCAGAAGTGTGTGCCCAACCTTTCCCGTGTGTGTCTGTGAGTGTGTGACCATGTGTGAATGTGTACACTGCGCGTGTATGTTCTGCTCAACTCGTCTGTTTGGGAAACGCAGCCAAAACTCCTTGTTGAGTTCCTTGGCAAAGCATGCATACAGCCGCTATGTCACATTACCACCAAATCCAAGCCAAACCAACTGTGAGAAGATGAGTACAGCCGATGGGTGAACATTGTGGTATACCCAAGCAAGTCTAGTTCACTGATACTACTGGGTTACAGGAAGAATCATCACACTTTGACATCTAACCATTGAACCATTGTCAATGCAAGGGATGAACATCTGCATGGATTCAGTGATTCATGAATTAATTGTCTGCGCAAATGAAAGTGTTGATTGCGATATAAGGCTGTGCATTCTGAGGAAAGACTGGAACTCAAAATAGTTTCGTCAAGCCAAAACCAGTTCCCAAGAAAACGAGTGGTGGTTTGGATCAAAGAGTAAGCTTTGGTTATTAAATAAAAATGGTGTTCCTGCAGGTGTCCGTGGTCTGTAAAGTGATGAATCAATGAGTGATATTAATACTGCCTGGCAAAACATGTGTAAACCCTTATACCTGCAAGCTGACTGCTGACAAGTGTATGTAGTAGACTTCTTCAGTACTTAATTACATATCTTTATGGTTGTGGAAATACCAAGACAGCCTGGTTAAATTAAAACATATCTCAAAAATATCTGTACTGACTGTTAACTATTTCCCTTAATGGTATACAATGAGGTCTATTTTAAGGATAGCCTTGGTCTAAGTCATCCTCTTTAATTTGTGCAGTTAACTTTTTTCCCCCCTCAATAGTGTAATAACTCCTATCCCATTAAATTTATCTATTGATGTAGCCTGTCGGCAGAGAGCCATTTAGATTCAGAAAAAAAGCGTAGATTATTGAGTCAAAGCAAATACTAGTCATCCAATGCTCTTAGAATGAACTAGAAAGTGTATTAAATGTTATCTAGAATTTTCAAATAGATTCTTACATGTATTTTGATGTAATTTGATTTAAACAAATAAATATCTCATGGCAAGTGTTTCTCATGTCACTGTTTTCAACGCGTTCATCACAATCGTCAAGTCATCATAGGAAGTAATAACATCGCGAGAATAGCGGTTTTCTGGCTCCACCCATTCAATTCATTGATTGGAGGATTTGTCTGAGTGACTTACATATATCAAACTCTTATTGGCTATTTATTGTTTATTGAAGCCCGCGTTTCAAAAAGTAAATCAAGACCGGACTTACAGCATTGGACCTGACAAAACAACAAAACTAGCTTTATCTTGAAGTAACGCTATATAGTACTGTGGTAACGTTATTTATCGTAAAAATTATCAGCTACAACAAGCCTTTTGCACTGCTGTCTTAATGTTAGGGCTTATATTGTTTACCGTAATTGTGGGTAACGTTAGTCGCAAGTGCTTAACGTTACTGAAATGACCTAGCTAATTTGATGTTAACAAGTAAGTTGCTAGGGTCGCTAGCAAAACAGGTATCGCTGGCTAACATTTGCTAACTAATCCGTTTTGGGATAGTTTACATGCTAGCATCCAAATTACTGAAATTAAATTGTGTGTCTATATAGCTTGCTTCGTTGGATAGTCAATCCCATGAAAATCCCTTCAGTACACGGACTTGAATCTGCAAAATGCCAGTTGGTACAGAAAGTAGTTTATTTAGTGAGGGCCCAATCCTCTTTGAAAAAGCCAAAGGTGATACTATTTGTGTGATTCCTGATGAAAACAAGTTCGTCCATTTGAATGATGACTTTGACCTGAACAAATCCTTCCCCTGTGCCCGGCGACCAAAACACAAAAAGAGCCAAGGCTTGCACTTCTCCAGTTCAATGACAGGTGGGTTCCCTGATGACTTCAATCTCGAGTGTAAATGCGTAGTCAAAACCTAAAAGGGCCCATTATGAAAAGGGGTGAGAGGGGGCTATCAACAGACCGTTGATGTGTATCACTATATTTCTTTCTCAGGTGAACTTGAAAACTCACGTAGTTCTGTGGCAATGAGAGACATCCAGATCTCCAGCCTGCATGGGTCCCACACCACCCCAACAGACACCCGTTCCCACCTGTCCACTGTCTCTGAGACGAAGAGAGCCCTGCTCAGCCAGCTCGTCTGTGAAGGGTCTAGGCTGTCAGGTTCCCTGGCTGTCCCTAATCCTAACAAGGCCATCCTGACTGTTGACTGCTTTACTACAGAGGTATAATTATGAAATGGATATGAAGACTCTGGCACCATTAATCTCGCTTATTATGCTTCCCATCACATTTATCAATTTATATCTCTTCTTCAGGCAAGGTTGAGAACCATATTTTGTTGTTCTCTGCGTTTTTCCTCATTTACAAAATGCCATGCATACGTGTCTGACCCTTTGCAGATTTCAGTTGCCAACGAGCAGGCCTGCAAGCTGTTTGAGTGTTCTGTCAAGGAGCTGATAGGAAGAAAGCTGTTCTGTTTTCTGAAGAAAAACGGTCAGGTTCTGGAAGAGGCTTTGAGAGAGGACTGTATACTGCCAGATGGAACTGTTTCTGTTGCGTCTGGAAAAGTGGTAGGTTACTGTATATTACTTATAATTATATTTTTTCTCAACAACTACAGCTCCATTGCCAACATTTATCTTTTCATTTTTATTTATTTATTTATCTGAGGTACATTTATTTAGTATTCTTTAATAATAATACTTAATATAAGTTTTTGCATGTCTTCCACATCTACCTCTCTTTTCAGATGGATGCAGTGAGTGTGTCTGGTGAAGTGCCAGTGTCTGTTTGGGTTCAGAGACCAGAATGGGAGGGAGAGCAGCACTGCCAGGTCATGATAGAACGAGTGGAGAAGTTATCTGCACACGTTACCTTCTCGAAGGATGTGAGTATGCCACGCTTCATGCTATTATAGACCCCCTGCTGAGAGATTGCATGCCATCTTATAGATTAGTGTCGGGTATGCTTTTGTTGGCTTAAAGGGCCACAGTCCTTTATCTTTGTCTTTTGTTTTGTTTGTGGTTTCCAGGGCAGCATCCTGAGCTGTGACTCTGCATTTGCCCATCTCCATGGCTACCACCGTGCAGAGGAGCTGACAGGGATGTCTGTGAGGGAGCTGATCCCCTCCCTCCGGATCCCTCTTCACGACCAAGCACTGCCCAAGGTAAACACTACAGAACTACATCTCCCAATATGCCCTTCGATAAGCCATTTAAACGACAGTATTTGAGCCCACAAAGGCACTCACGATAGATTTCTCTTATGGCATGTGGTTCTAGAGAGCTGCATGCTCTTACTATGCTCAACCCCGATGTCTTCATGTTCCAGGTGTTGAGGGTCCAGAGAGTGTCTGGTCAGGTCAAAGGGGGCACCTCTCTCCCCCTGAGCATCAAGCTCCAGGGGGCAGTGGTATGTGAGAGCGTCCAGCCACCCAACAGTCGGACTAGTTGTGCAGGGCCAACCCAAAGCCCAGAGTGTACAGAGGCCGAGACCCAGGACCAGGAGCCCTTTTCGTCGACCCCAGTGAGCAGCACAGCCTTGGCCTCAAATCCACTACGCAGTAAGCCGGATGACCTGTCCTCCGGTAAGCCACGACCTGTATGAATACACCAACACTGACTCTGTTTGCAGGTCAGCAGCATGACTTCCTTTCAGTGTCAGAAGATTGGTGTTAATTACTCCTTAAATATTTCCCATGTAGCCCAACCTCTTGTCTCGATAACCCCAGACGGAATAGTATCTAGACACACTCTGACGTCAACAAAAGTCACCTTGTTGAAAAGTATCTGACTCCCTGTCCTTCCAGTCAAAGAGGACAGTGTGGCCCTCCGGCCAGGCTCGGGGCTGGTGTACTCGGGCACCGTGTGGGTGTACGCTCCCCTCAGCGGCCTGCTGACCCTCCTCCCCGACGGCTCCATCCACGGCCTCCACAACCACCTGGCCCTCAGCCTGTTTGGCTACAGCACAGCCGAGCTAGTCGGGAAGGTCCGTTTTCAGAATTATCCTCGCTGTTGTTTTTTTTTTTTATTAATATTCTTTCCATTTATTTTCACTTTTGACTATCTAACTTACAGTAGCGTGGGTTACTTTTTACTCTGGGAACGGATTTAGTTGATCTTGCCCACGGTCTTTTTTTCCCCCCTTCTGCTCCATACCGGCCTTGTCTCCCCAGACGGTCACCTTCCTGATGCCCGGGTTCTATGAGTGGATGCTGGACCTTGACAGGACGACCAGCCCCTTCCCCCACGCCCCCATGGGGCGCTTCCTGAACACGGCCTCATCCAACCCCTCAAACAGTCAGTATGCCGGTGTGTACTGTGGTCTATAGTGTTCTGACAGCTCATTGTGAGTATGAAAGATAAGGAAACCTTACTGTTCTGTGTCTGTTTGTCTCAGACGCCCCTAGACACCCTGCTAGTCCTGACTCTGCCCCTGCAGTGACCAACTGTGCTGACCTCACGCGGTCTGAAAGAGACAAGTGCTTGGAGGGGAAAGGTTGGCCCTACCATTGAATGTTTCCCGCTAACTACCTGTTTTATACTTCTATTTACTTTACTTTTCGGTGCTCACAGTCCGGTTAAGAAGATCAATTTTAGGTTTTCTTTTCTTCATCCATTATAAATTCTATCCACACACACGATTAAAGTCTCCCCGTTTCTCTTGGCCCCCAGAGCCCACGCCACTGCTGGCTGGGGACATGGCCATGGTGCAGCAGGCGGCCCAGGAGAAGTGCTCCTCTGGCAGAGGCCGCATCTTCACAGGGATAAGCAGGCTGGAGAGGCAGGACCTCAACCCCTCCACCCTGTCCTCCCTGGCCGTCACCTCCACAGTCTTCATCTTGTAAGTCGTCAACGTCGTTGTTGTCACACCCCCCCACCCCCCCCCAAGTAGAATTTCCTCTCTTTTAGGACCTAAAGATTGTTGTCCTTGATCTATATTTTTCTAAATAATTTGCCTAGCGTGCCCACCAGTTAAATCATTTTCTCATTATCAGTGCTACAGTGAGAGCTCCGTAACAGCTTATGGTGGACAAAATAATCTTCATTCAAATCTACTCATAATGTGGCTGTGTGTGCAGGAACGATGACACCACAGAGCTGACGGAGGGGGCTGTAGGAAGCGGCGTGCTGGAGGACGGAGACTCCACCCAGGCCCTCCTCCAGACCTTTGCCTTGGTGGAGCCCCTCGAGGGACTCTCACTCGGGCCGGCCTCTCCTCCCCAGAACCCGGAGCGGCAGCAGGACGCAGACTGTGAGTCCCTCCGTGCTATTGGGTCAGGACAAGGAGCAGTTGAAAACGGGTTTTGTTTTTTGTTTTTTTCCCAGAGATGGAGAAAACATTTAGTCTTTCCTCCCCAGGCACTCCCACCCTGGATGAACGGGGTGCAGCCCGGCCTCCTCGTGGGTCATCTCAGCCTGGTAAAGGCCAGCAGCAGCAGCAGTCAGACACCTCTCCCCTGCAGAACTCCAGCTTCGAGGTCATCTCCCTAGAGAGCAGGTCAGGAACCTTATGAGACGGTCTGATTTCACCTGACCCTCTTCGGTGCAGTTTTTTTTTCTCTTCCTACTTATAATTCTGGATGTTTTTATGTTACACTGAGACCAGTTTGACCACCTGTCCACCAGATCTTCCTCTGGATTCTGTGAGAAGTGGGCCGGTCCCGGTGGCTCTGGTCCGGACCGCCTGGAGGACTCAGCCAGCTGTTACCTGGACGTGAACACGGAGGGGGACATGGTGACCCGGGCTCTGGCCGACCTGGACCTGAGTGGCGGCGCGGAGCCGCCGGGCGGAGGGGGCGGCACCGCCAACGCCCTGTCCTGCTCGCCGTGCGACACCGCCGAGCTCCTGCGCACCCCCTCGCCGTGCGTGGTGGAGTCCGACCAGGAAGTGGAGTCTGTGGGGGACGCTGCGACGCAGACGCGGGTCAGTCCACTGCAGAAACGAGAGGGGGTGTCGAAGGAGCAGGAAGCGCGGCTTCAGTGGGAAGCTCTGTGTTCCCCTCCGGTGGGCCAGGGCCGTGAGGACTTCTCTATGGAGGTGAACGGCGGGGCCAAGGCCATGACAGACGTCCCGTCCACGTCCACTCCTAAAAAGCCGCAGAGCAGGCCCCTCTCCTCTGGTCCCAGGCAGATCGTCGAGGGGCGAAACGATGGGAATGCCTATCACAGAGACGGATCCGCCATACGTGGGTTCCACTTTTTAGCCTTCTCCCACTTATAATGTGTTTAGGGGACGTTCAGAACAGCCCAGCACTGACAGACTGGAGGTATGTAAGACTGTGTTGTTTATGTTCTGCTGCTCCTCTCCCTCCTTTCAGACGTGCAGTGTGAGGTGTGCAGGGCTGCCCTCCCGGATGGGCGCTCCGTGTTCTGTGTGTGGATGAGCACTCCTGGCCAGCAGGGGGCACTGTTGCAGAGTAGCAGGACCACAATACAGGACACCTCTGGAGTCAGCCTGGGAGAGGTCAGGAACAACACGAAGCAACAATATCAAAAGTCACTTTATCACAGCGCTGGTGTTGTGGCCATACATAACGTTTTACCTCCTCCACTAACGATAAACAAATATCTCGTCCAGGGAAACACCTGTATGTTTAGTCTTGCGAGTACATATGTTAGCTGACGACCTTTCCTCCTCGTCTCTGGCTGTGTGAGCCAGGCTATCGCCGAGTCCTGCCGCGGAGAGGCACTGCGCTCCACTGCCGACCTGGAGCAGTCGCGGGCCTGCGACGGCCAGTTTGAGGAGGAGTACCAGCCTCTGAAGGCCGTGGGCAAGGGAGCCTATGGCTTCGTGTGGAAGGCCTACCGACGCTGTGACCAGCAGGAGGTCAGCGCTTTTAGAAAGGGAGATAGACAGAACCTGGGTAGAGCATAGGCATATTAAAAACCTACTGTGTTTTAATGTGGTTTTAAAGTATTTTTGCCAAATGTATTTAGGAAATAATCTTATACTTGATTGCATAGCTCATTGACTGTTAGTGCTGTGTGTCCAGGTGGTGGTGAAGTTCATCCGGAAGGGGAGGATCATGAGCGAGTGCTGGGTGGACGATCCCATGCTGGGCAGAGTGAGCCAGGAGATCGCCATACTGACCAGACTGCAGCACCACAACGTCGTCAGGGTAAACCCTGAATAATTTAACGAGCATTAGAGAGGCTACGATAGTTCCTTTTTAGGACGGGCAAGTCTTCAAACAGAACCTTTTGATTTAGTTGTGTCTCTTTGTGTGGGTACGTGCCTAGGTGTTGGAGGTGTTTGAGAACGAGCACTTCTTCCAGATGGTGATGGAGAAGCACGGGGAGGGTCTGGACCTGTTTGAGTTCATCGACAAGCAGCCCCGGCTGGATGAACCCCTGGCCAGCTACATCTTCAGACAGGTACGCACGCCAGCAGTCTGGACAAGCCCGCACTCTGGAGGGGTCACGGGGAAGTGTAGTCTAGAAGAACGAAAAAATCTCAGGACAGATGAATATATTACTATATCATTATATTATATTATTCTTTGTTATGATAATAAAATACCACCCCCCACCGTTTTGCTTGTCCAGTTAGTTGCGGCTGTGGCCTATCTACGGGGCAGGGGCATCCTGCACCGGGACATCAAGGACGAGAACATCATCATAGACGCGTGCTTCCACATCCGGCTGATCGACTTTGGCTCCGCCGCGCTGCTGGCTCCCAGGAAGCTCTTCTACACCTTCTGTGGCACGCTGGAGTACTGCTCCCCGGAGGTGCTGCAGGGCACCCCGTACGTACAGCACACACACACACACACACACACACACTTTGTTTATCCGTGAGACTGGTAACAACTAGATGAGGGTCCGACCGACGTGTGTGTTCTGAATCACGACGATCCTCCACAAGGTCTTTGACTCAGCTTGAAAGAGTCATCAATTCTGTTTGGTAAAAATGTACGTTTTTCCTGGGTGTAGTTAAGGCATGACTGTTGGCGGATGGACTCGCTCGTGGTTTTGTAGACACGGCCGGTGCATTTCTCCTGCTGTGTTTCACCTTGTTTTGTGGGGGGGGGGTCTGTTGGTAGCTACTCAGGTCCCGAGTTGGAGATGTGGTCCCTGGGCGTGCTGCTGTACACACTGTTGTTCAGTGAGAACCCTTTCTGTGGCGTGGGGGAGACCCTGGAGGCAGAACTCAAACCTCCTTTCCCACTCTCTCCAGGTTATATATATATATACTACCTCTAAACATTCATATTTCGTAGACAGGAGCACACGGATTGTGTATTTTATAATGTGTTTACCCTGCTAACAGAATCTGTCTGTGTGTGTGCGTGCGTGCGTGCGTGTTACTCCAGACCTGCTGACTGTGCTGTCCGGCCTGCTGCAGCCAGAGCCCACCCTACGGATGACCCTGGACCAGCTCCTTCTGGAGCCCTGGCTTCACCAGGCCATCTCTCTGGCCGAGTACAGCTGGAGGGAGGTAGTCCCAGGGAGTCCAAACGGCCGCTGTGAGTAGAGCTCTCCTACTACAGCCAAAACAATATGGTGTCGACTTCAATTTACTGCTGATCGTTTCAGATTGAAGTTTAGTCTGTTAAGAGATGTCTTTTTTTTTTTTTTTCATCTCAGGTTCTCCACAGTACTTTGAGTCTGGTCCTGGAGGATTCCTTGGGGAGGGCTTGTTCCCTGACGCAGGTGACGAGTCACTTCCTGATGACGAAGATGAGGAAGATGAAGACGAGAAGAAGTCCATGGTTGCCCTGGAAGAGGAGCTCCAGAAGTATCTCACTGATGAATAAATGAAGACTGGCATTTGACCTATTGTCTGTACAGTGCTGAATAATGTCCGTCTACATTTTATCCTCCTCTCTTTGCAAGCCAGATGTTCCAGAAAAAAGCCCAAAGGAAAAGCAAGAAGCAACTCATTGAGGCAAATGTCAAATGAGACATTTACAGAGATATAAAAAAAAAATTATAAGAATATCTGGAGCTGGTGTTTTTATGAAGCCATCATTTCTTTTTTGACTGATATTGTATTTGTTTAGATGTTGGTTCGGACTACATTTGTCTTTATAATAATGAGTAGTTAATGATAATGGTAATGAAAATGATTATCTTCGTGTAAGACCCTTGATCTTGAATGTAATGATTTTTTTGAAAAAAGCACTGACTTTAATGATGTTTCAATTATGTTTTGTTGACTTAACCTGCTGATAACTACAAGATCTTATTCTATTTGAGATATGAATTATTAGGGTTTAATCAAGTCCGCATGGTTTCAGTCATATTTTATATTGCAGATATGTACAATATTTTATTATCTTCTATTTATTCTATTTTACATGAATAAATGTGTTTTTCACTGAAATTACGGCATTTTTGCCAGCTTCATATTTACTGCAAGCATCTAACGGAACTAATATACTGGGTTGATTGAGTTAGGGGGACGTTCTTTAGACGGACAAATGTCAGCGCCAGAGTTTCTAAAATGCAGGTACGTTTTTACCGTTAATGGACTGCCCGTTCAGTTGTGTTTGAAAATGTATAAATTTGTTATTGACAGTTAAATCATACCCGTAGAAATGTTAAAGACATATAGCTAATGATCGTGCTAATCACAGCTGGCTATACCCCTCGTGCCCTTGTTCAGATTCAGATAACTTCAATGGCCGTTAGAATAACATGTTTTTAAAGTATGTGTTGCAATTTTCTTTTTACACCATATGCTACAGGCTCTACGGCGGACTCTAAGAAGTGCCCGTGCCCTTAATTATATTGTACTTGTAAGATGTCATGCGTCGCAACGGTTTTCCACATCATGCAAGCTCCCCTGCACCAGCCATTCCCACCAGCCATTATCTCAGTCTTCACATCAACAAAGTGAGCTGTCCATTCGCTCTTTAATAGACATGGGTTTCACAGACATTCAGGCAGACCAGGTCTATGAGGCTGTCACTAAAGACAAAAGAGGACATGCTGTGAAGCATGCATTATCAACTCTCATGGCCCTGTTTGTTCTTGGTCTGAACCCATCAACTGTGCTCAAGGTTTTGGAGAAGTGTCCTGATCTTTACCATGTCAAAAGCTCTCAGTTACAGCAGCGCATTGGCAACCTGAGGAAACTGGGTTTAGTGGAAGGTGAGATGGTGTTTTACCTATATTCACTATGGCAAGTCAAAAGGCTGTCAAGAGTCATGCCAGAGTAATTTGAATTTGAGTCTCAGTTCCTTCTCCACATCTTTTATGTCCTCGTACTTTTCTCCGTCCCTGTAGGCAGTCTCCAGAGGGTGGTGAGCCACTACCCTCACATCCTTACCATGTCCATGAAGAGCATCAACATGGTGGTGAGGTTCCTCAAGGAGGAGTGCCGGTTCACCACCCAACAGGTTTCTGACATTCTGCGAGACTCTCCAGGCGTGGTGGGGGAAGACCTGGGGGAACTGCAGTACAAGTTTCAGGTTAGTTATGGAATGAACAATAGACTTCATAGAAGTTGACCATATGCTTGCTTCCATTTTGGTGATTGCTTTCAGAAGAGCAGAACCTACACCAGTGAAGGGCAGTGGAAAGCACATAACATTGCTTTAATGATCAGAGCGGAAAATGTTGCCGTACAGTTGACACATATTTGGACTTTGTCCCTCTGCAGTATGCCTACTTCCGCATGGGTATCAAGCAGCCTGAGTTGGCGAAGGCCAGGTTCTTCCGGAACACGCTGGAGGAGGTGCGCTGCAGACACTGTTTCCTGGAGCGTAGGGGACTCTACCAGACGCCGGACAAGAAGGGCCAGACGCTCATCCTCAACCCCAAACTCAACGACATCTTCGGCGTGGACTTAGACACCTTCCTCAACAGTGTTGCCGCCAAGGCGACAGCAGACGAGTATGCAGTCTTTCTGAAATTCATGGAAAGAGAATGGCTGGAAGAGGCTGAGCAGCTGAAAGACATAGGAGATGACAGGGACGTTGTGGGCGAGGAAGACGATGAGGATGAGGATGGGGAAGAGGAACAGGAAGAAGGGAAGAGTTCCTACATGAAAAGGAGAAAGAGATGAGCCTAAAAAGAACTTGACGTGTGTGATTCTTTTGATGCTACAGTTTATTACTGAATAAATACATATCACAAAGTATTATTCTTTCAAATGTGACCGACATTTTACGAACTTCAGTGACAGGCTTGCTCTGATTAGAGAGGCTTCCTTACTTTAGATTCAAGGGTAATCATTGCCCGTTCTCAGTCCACCTGACTGCCTTTTGCTTGCTCTTCAGACCTCCCCCCAAATCCATGGTAACGGTGTGTTACTAGAGGTATCATTCTCACTTACGTTTCCTCTCAGGTGAACCTGCTCCAGCGTCATTAGGATCCATTCACACTCACCCGGATATGAGACGAGATAATGGCGTCGACGCCATCGATCAGGCATGGTAATAAATGGACAATGCCCTGACGTGAACAGATTGCCCCTCTTTTGTTCCTTTATGTGTCAGGAGGAGGAACGGACAGAAAAATGCTCAGGGGCTACACCGTTCACCTCCCATGTGCCCCATATCTAGCGCACATCATTTTCTGCTTACTTATAAGAATGGTGGATGAAAGTGGTATCTCTCCAATGAGAAACCAGCTGTGACTGAGGGGTCATAGCAATGTTTGGCAACGACAACAAAACGTGTCGAAGTTTCTTCCTGATCAAATATCCGATAGCCCAGACTTACGACCTCTCGCTTTTTTTTTTTAGACAGTTGTTAAAAAGTAACGAGACAAGGGAGGCACTAGTGAATAAAACGTGGACCGTTACTGTGAAGCAGACGAGTGGCTTTCTGTATCCACACATTATCTCCATGAGTCAACATAAGGGACATGAGCTGATAAGACTAGTGGAGGAACAGAGTCATATAGAGCGGCCATTGATTTGTAGAAGCATTAGAGGTAATGGATGGCCATAGACACCCATAGGTCTGACCATTGTGGCCATCAGGTAAGAAAACCCGGTATGGGCGTTTATTTGTTGTCGAGGAAAAGGATTAAAAACCTTGCCTTTACCTTTGGTAAATCAATAGTTTTGTCAGTAAGTGTGTTGGTACAGTGTCAGGTGCAGGACAGGACACTTTTTTTGAATATTTATTTCGAACGCAGTCTAGATAGGATGGAAATAAATGATTGATCAAAAAATTATATTATCAAAGTGTAAATTAATAAAAGTTTGACCAAAGTAACGAAGATCAAAAAATGTTATGTATTCAAAAGGTAGACCAAAAGCATACCTTTCACTTCCTCTATTTAGTACAATAATAATAAATGATGTTCAGTGTGCAGTGCAGTGCGCGTTAGGAAGTGTGAAATGGAAACCAAAAAAAAACAACTTTGGTTTTGCACTAATGTCTTAACATCTATTTTATACCCTCATATGCATTACATTGTGTGTGTATATATATATATATATATATATATATATAGTACTATTAATATGATATCAATATGACATAGGATTGTTGATCCAGTCAGTCCTTCGTAGTATATAGCCTGTTATAGGAAGTGGCCAAAGTTGAAGAGCAGAGCCATGACTATGACCTGCTGTGGTTAAACAAATTTGACTTGTGTATATAGTCGCCATTTCATTTGAACAAGAGAATTTAATAAATCATCGTTGAAGAAAACGAATGATGCAACTTTTTTAAGGCATTGCCTCTCAGTTTGTCCAATCAATAAGAGTATTATCATGCAGATAAGATGACTCCATCCTACATTTTTTTCCATACTCTGCCTCTTGGCCGGGCTTTTGTTGGAAATGATATATGGTTCTGAAGTGACTTGCATGGTTAAATAAAGGTCAAATAATAAATAAATTAAATAAAATCTAGAAGATAAGAGGCAGCTTGTTTTAGCAAACACCTCTGTTTGGTTATCCTTGCCTGTTAATTATGTTATATTGGACTGAACTTAGAGTTGCCATAATGATGCTGTCATAATGAGTAGCCTCAAAGCTTCGTCTCTTACAAAAGCAGACATAGCTAATACGTTTCATTTTCCTACGCAGGCGCTTATCGGAGACATTCAACTCGGAGCTTCTTCACAAACCACCACTCCAGACGCTGCCACTGGGTGTCGCAGGCAAACCCTTTAACATAGTCGAGCCAAATTGAAAGTTACAGACGGAGAGCGTTTCTAGAGTCTATACAGAGTCTCACGATGCTTCCCCCGATGAGAATGCTTAACATCACAGGGGAGTGGTACGAGAGCCTCCGGAGCTGGCACCTGCAGTTCTTCTTCATCCCCACCACCCTGCTGACCCTGGCCCCCCTGCTGGCCAACCCCGTCCTCCTGGCCTGCATCTTCCTCTCTCGCTCCCTGCGCCAGGAGACCCGCTACCTCCTGCTGGCCAACACCCTGGCGGCCGACGTGCTCTTCCTGGTCCTCAACCTGGCCCTGGTGGTGAGCAACGCCCTGGGCCTCTCCATGCACCGGGTGCTGTGCGAGCTCGTCACGGCCCTGAGCGTCACCGCCTACTGCTGCGCCATCCTCACCGTCACCCTCATGGTGGCCGACACCTACGTGGCCGTGCGCTGGCCCCTCCACTACCACGACCTGCTGCCGCCCGGCCGCGTGCGCCTCATCCTGCTGGGCGTGTGGGCCCTGGCCGCCCTCTACCCCCTCTGCCTGGTGATCGTGATGGAGGTGATGAAGGTGAGCCTCCACGAGCGCTCCCCCGTCTGCCTGGTGCTCATCTCCCTGGGCTTCATAGAAGGGGAGAACATGGAGGGGGTGCACGTCTACTTCTTCTTGGGGGCCACGCTTTGCCTGGCGCTCATCGTCTATTGCTACGCCCGGCTCTACGTCATCACCAAGACCCAGGGCATCTGGCAGAGCCGCTACTCCCGGGCCCGGGTCACCCTGCTGGCCCACGGGGTCCTGCTGCTCCTCTACTTCGCCCCAGGCATCGTGTTCACCGTGGAGCTCTCCCTGTTCGAGAAGGACAGCTTTAGTCTGGACGTGCGCGTGTGGACGAACACGTTGAACACCTGCGTTTTCATGCTGCTTCCCAGGGTGTGCGCGCCCTACCTGTACGGGCTGAGGTACAGGGAGATCTCGGACACAGTGCTTCACCTGCTGCCCGGACGCAACAGACTCAGTCAGGTGACTGTCACCGAGGTGTAGGCACTGTATCGACTAGAAACTGACATTTTAACAGGAGAAACACATAATTCATACCAGATCAACTGTATGTGCTGTGTCTTGGTAATAAATTCATCTTGTGTCTTCTACGTTTCCAAAATCACCTGTGAAATGGGGTTTTGTTGAGCCAGCATAAAAGCTAAACACCCGCCATCTGTAATGAAGCATTACTGTTCTGTTTTCAAAGTAGCCATGATTCCATTTGACAACTGTAAAATGTATTTATTCGATTATTTTCAACATTAAAGATTCCTGATAAATACAGCCTCTGCGTTAATTTTCTCAAATGTTGACAATTAATCTGCCTCAACTGTAGTTTATAATAAATCCTAGATTAGAAACATTTTCGATGTCCTAAAAAATAAAAGTACTCTGCCTCAGATGTGCGCATGAAAACAACATGTTGTGCTGGCTCCTGCTGTCACCTTGTTTAATAATTCACCCATTTGGACTAATCTAAATCAATTCAACCGTAAACCAAAGATGCAAAACATTACGTAATATGATGTTGAAGCACACAACGGAAACTCAGTTTTATTACCACTATATCAGAGTACTTCAATCCATTTCTCTGTCAGGCCTTGTTTACCCAAAGCTGTGTCCCGGGAGACCTTTAGCACATGTAAGCGCAGTTTATCATAGAGCTGACACGTCGAGGCAAGAGGACAGACCGTGTAGCCCCGTCTCCTCTCGCTCAGTACACGCACGGCCGAGGACGATGGCGGACGGAGAAGTGCTGCGCGTGTTGTCCTCGCTGATGGAGACCGACGACGACATGGTCCTCTCCCTGCTCTGCGCCTTTGGGAGCTGGTACAACAGGTCCGGCCATGTCCGGATGAACAGCCGCATCGGGAACATGACCAACAGCTCCAGCGTCTACCAGAAGCAAGTGGAGCTCTTCACCCACCAGTGGCATGTCTTCTTACCCCCACGCCACTCCAGGCTGCTGCAGGTGTGTCCCATCCTGGGCTTTGTGGCCGTGCTCTTGGTGACCCCCGTGATTCTGAGTCAGATCCTAACCAGGTGAGCCTCCAAGTGCACCTACGACAGCCTTCTTCCTATCATTGGGGGGTGGGTGGCACGTTGTTTCACGGGTCAAACGCCCCCCGTTTTCTTCCCTCTTGTGGGCCTTCCTTTTAGGCCTGAGATGCGGCAGGAGACGCGCTATCTCCTCCTGGCCAACGCTCTGCTCAGCGACCTGCTGTTCGTGTCCGTCTACATGCTGAGCACCGTGCTGAACGCGGCCGGGGTGCTGATGTCCGGGTGGGCCTGCGCCACCTTCTTCTTCCTCATGGGCGTCATGTACAGCGCGGGGATTATCAGCACCAAGGCCATGGTCCTGGACACCCTGTTAGCCGTGCTGGCCCCGCTGCGCTACTTTGCCCTTTGGCCCGTGTCCAGGTAAGGCTGACGGGGGGGGGGGCTGCGACGCACGTTCAGAGACGGGTAGTGGCAGCGGCCGGCGCGTTTTGCACCCCTCCTAACGACCCTGCTTCCTGTGTAGGACGATGAGGGCCATAGTGGTGATCTGGGCGGTGTCGGCCGCGTTCCCAGCCAGCGCCGTCGGAGTCTTCGTGTGGTACCAGTCGTCGGAGCCTTGCTCCTATCATATCTGCTCCCTGCCTCTGCTCCTGGTCCTCAGCGTCAGCCATTCCACACCCATGCAGGTAGGGGCCGCTCGTCATTGGAATTTGTTGTGTTTGCGCTCCTATCCATGATATGCAAAAACAAGCATACGTTATTTTTATGTATTTATATGTACTTATGGAACACTTGCTTAGTAGTCACTTTATTGGGCTGCTCGTTAAGGCAAGTGCAATTAACATTCGAAGCTTGTAGAGATGGTCCTAAAGGGCACCACATCACTCAGACCCCCACAGTTCCGAACAGTTTAGAACTGCCTCGTTGTAGACGTATGTAATGTACATAATACGACTGAGTGTATGTCCCGTTTGCTGTCTGGGCCCCATAGATATCCATGCTTCTGACTGTGACTGGCATCCTGCTCATCCTCCTCCTGGTCTTCTCCGGTTACGTGGTCCTGTACTGTCGCACGCGCAAGTCTGGCGTCTGGCGAGGCGAGCGCTCGTCCCGCGCCAAAGGAACCTTCCTCATCCATTACCTCCACCTCTTCCTCTCCTTCTGCCCCATGCTGCTGCTTGCCATCGAGTTGCTGCTGTACTGCAACTATGATTTTCTGGATCTGCGCGTTACCCTGTGGGTGTCCCTGGTAGTGTGCAATGTGATGGTGGTTCTGCCTAAGGCCCTGGCCCCTTACCTGTATGGCTTCAGGTACAGAGACCTGCGCGGGGCTTTGCTCAGCTTCTTCAGCCTCAAGAAGCCCACAGCCGTCAGCCCCATCATGTGATTGGCTGGTGGAGGAGCAACACAGGAAATCACTTTGGATAACAACAACAACAGTTACCGGTGTCACAATGGGAATAATGTGGACATTGATGCATAGACATTTTACTTTCAAACTAAGAGGTCAACATTCTTTATGTGCCATTTATGAGAGCCTACGCAGCTTGATTAATGTCCACTAGGGGGAACCATCGTCTAAGGGAGGCATAGGACGTCCGTTTATACAAGTTGGACAAACACACTTTGAATACGGTTGACATGGGTCAAAGATTTGAGAGTTCACGATCTTTACAGAGAATTCAGGAAGTAGTTCTTCGGATTATTGCGTAACAAAAAAAAAAAGTTGTGAAACTATTTTTCTCTATTCCACTTTCAGCTCCTCCTTCCTCACCTGAAAAATAACATGTTGATAAATCCACGTCCCCATATCAGGTTACAATTATACACGCACCAAATCCACCAATTATTCACGATAGAAAACTAACTGCCAACAATGTATTTTAATGTATGTGTTTGTTTAACCTAGCTATGTACTAAACATTTTCATCGAACAGTTCTACCTCGATGTTTAGGGAAAAAATACTTGTACTTTTATGATTATCCCATGGACGAACAATATATTAAATTGAGTAATTTTACACCACAGACGACTACTGATACTTTCTCTAAACTTTTTCAATTGCCGAGTTTTGTTTGCAAACAAAGGCTAGACACGTGGAGATCCAATGTACGTTGGGAAGTGCTGTTTCTTTTTGCAAGCAAATGAGGACAGTCCTCTTATACGAAATACACTACCCATAAGCCCATAAGCTAGGCACCAATAACCATCTGCAGTGGGTGGAAGTTTTTTTGGTAGGATGTGACATATAACTCGGTTCTGTGTTTACAGTTGCTTAGAGTTCTTTGTTCTTGCCATCATAACAAGTCACAATGTCTGGGACATAACAAATAATATCTGTTCTTTTGTGAAACTTATAGGAATAATATAGACTTTAGGGGAAAACTTTGTTATATAACTTTTCGGGTTAAACGTTGTTGTTCGTTTATTTTCTTTCCTTTTTTTTGTTTTTAATTCCACAGTCTACATTCCCATCCATAGACGACGTTCATCTGAGAACTTTCCTAATAGGTAATGTAAAAAAAATCTGAAATGTATTTTTTTGTTTTACCTAAAAACGACATAGTCATGAAACGGGTTAACGGTCCACATTTTATTTATTTTATCGGTGCGTCAATGTGTAGCCTACAAAATGCAACCACTAACTGTTCTAAAATTGAACTGACCCTACATGGATATGATCACATGCTTATAATCGGGTTATGCCTATTAAGATGAAGCAGTTCGCTTCTTGACAAGGCTGTGGATATTCTAGGCCTCAATAAGATTTCTAGATCTTTATTTTCAAAAAGCGTGTTAAAACATTCTAAAGTTAAAATTTGGGTTGAAAAAAAACCACTATAGAAAATTTGATGAGCGGACAGAAATATTGTCTTTTCTTTGCCGGCAAAAAATATAACCATAAAAATATTGTCGTGTTTTGTGACGACCGGTTATGTCCATTGTGTAAAAAAAATGCAAGATAAAAATAGCCCTAGATGATATTACCTCACTACAACAGTCAGATCCAGGCCGCGCTCTAACAGGACTGCCTTTTATTTACCACATGGCACGCGCGATCAGCAAGGCGCGCGCCTGTGTTTACAGTTTGGGAAATATTGAATTGTGAAGCCGGAAATGTATAGTTAAAAAAAATTATAAATCATAAAAAGTTGATTAGAATACTAAATGTAATATAAAGATAGTACACCAGATTTATCCAGACAAACAAATGGCGAAGCGGAGTTCTAAAAATAGGAGCTCAAAATTCTTTTTATGCTCTATCACATTAATTACACCCTTAGACACATACAGGAGCTCAAAGTGATCGATTGATTGACCCAAGTTAAGCAGCTTAAAAACAACTGTTCAAAAGACATTGCTACAGTCTTCAGACTTCACAGTAAAAGCATAGATGACTTCCTGCCTCACACTTCCTTCCCATACTGTCTTTCATAACAAACCTGGTTGACATAATAGGTTGGGCTTGGACCAGTTGCACAACCTAACATTTATTTTTCATGCATGTTTTCAACCAGTGTGCTGCGCTGCAGGGTACACTGTTTCAGAACAGAGCACGAGGAGTGTTCAGCAGGTTTATATCAGGGTCACATTTCTCAATCCTTGAAACAACCTTTTTTTTCTTTCAGTGATGCAAGAAATTATGATATTGTTGCACTAATGATATGAAAAAATATGGAAATCACAAATGAATTCCACTCAGTTGTGAGTCACATGTCTGAAGTGGTTGTGCCAACTCTTCAACGTGTTAGATAACAGCTTCATGTGTAGTTGTGTCTGCCTTTTCCAGGTCCTGGTGAAGTCTAGAGTCTACAAAGGAGGCAGCAGCCATGGTGTTGATTCTGGGAAGAAGGTTGAACCGGGAGGACTCTGGGACCAGAGACTCCCCCGCCGTCAAACGCAAGGTGCTCAAGCGTTCAACTGCGTCTACCCCATCATTTTGCTTCCTGTGCTGACAATGACAACACAAAATAAAATAAACAATTCACATCTTAATTAAAAAAATGTCTCCATTCATAGGTTTTTGAGATGGACTCCAAATCGCTGGCCAGTCAGGATGTTCTGGACTTCTCCTCCGGCGCCTCCCACTCGGAGGCCATCCTGCAGGTGTTCAACGAGTTCCGCGACAGCCGCATGTTCACCGACGTGGTCATCAGCGTGCAGGGCCGCGAGTTCCCCTGCCACCGCGCCGTGCTCTCCTCCTGCTCCTCCTACTTCCGCGCCATGTTCTGCAACGACCACCGCGAGAGCCGCGAGATGCTGGTGGAGATCAACGGCATCCTGGCCGAGGCCATGGACTCCTTCCTCAGCTACGTGTACACGGGCCGCGCCAAGATCACCACAGACAACGTGCAGTTCCTCTTCGAGACCTCCAGCCTCTTCCAGATCGCCACGCTGCGCGACGCCTGCGCCAACTTCCTGGAGAACCAGCTGGACCCGTGCAACTGCCTGGGCATCCAGCGCTTTGCCGAGGCGCACGCCCTCAAGCAGCTGGCCAGCCGCTGCCGGGCCTACGCCGTGGCCAACTTCTCGGACGTGGCGCTGCACGAGGAGTTTCTGGACCTGCGGCGGGACGAGCTGGAGGAGTACATCTGCAGCGACGAGCTGGCCATCGGGAAGGAGGAGGTGGCGTTCGAGGCGGTGATGCGCTGGGTGTACCACGTGGTGGACACGCGGAGGCCCATGCTGAAGGAGCTGCTGCACCACGTGCGCCTGCCCCTGCTGCACCCCAACTACTTTGTGCAGACGGTGGAGGGCGACCAGCTCATCCAGAACGCCCCCGAGTGCTACCAGCTGCTGCATGAGGCCCGCCGCTACCACGTGCTGGGCAACGAGATGATGTCACCCAGGACACGCCCGCGCAGGTAGGCACAGTGTCGTCATCGCCCCCCCCCACCCCCCCGCCCCCCACCCACACACACACACACACACACACACACACCTCCCCCCACCCCCCGCCGTGCAGGTTGAAGTGACGCAACAGTGCGATCAATTGGACCACTTTGTAGAACCTATTCTAAATAATGAACCTACGCTGCTTAATTACTTTTAAATAGTGCGGCCTTTTAAATAGTGCGGTCAAGGAGTCTCAGCATCTTGAGACATTTATAGGGGGAATTGCGTGTCCAATAGCGCTTTCTAGCAATATGCTGTACGGGCAAAAAGATAAGGTAAGGCAGGAGATCTCATCTTGTTTTTTTTGTTTATTTTCACTGTACCCTGTTTAGACTTTTGGTTTAGCTAGAATCCATATCAAAGGAATGAAGATTTCAAAAAGAAAACAACTGCCGTGACTTGTGTGACTCGCTGTGACTCCCTCCTATACTCAGAAAAACCTTGATAGGTTGCTGTGTACGTGTGACTGTGTGAGAGAGCTAGTGTCTCTCTGTGTGTATACACTGTAGTCTTGATTTAGACAGCGAGAGATACAGAGACAGTTGCTACGCTGAGCCTGCACAGATTCCGTGGAAGGGGTGTTTGACTTGTTTTTGATTTAAATTAAAACGGGGCACAGAGACAACAGGTCACAGACCGAGCTGCACTCCTATGCCGTCGGCCTGTGACTTCCTGTTGTTATGTTTGCCGAGCCTAAACCTTGCTAGTGGTGCGGTGACGCAATGTCACTCAGTGTGCTGTATGGAAGCGTCTGCTTTGTGTGACACACTGTTGTGTTATCGGAGACAAGAGGAAGACTCGTGCATAAAATGCTATGAAAAAGACACAGACACAATCCACACGGTGTCCAATGGAGATGCTGCTGACAAAAGGGCTGGCTCTGGACGACACAGCTGTCCCGCCTCAGCCAGCACCTCACCAGACGTGAGTGCAGTGAAGAGTTAACTTTGAACAGAGCCGGGTGCTAGTGTGTGACGTATGTCTTAGGTGCACAGTGTCAGTATCCAGGCAGATCAGGTCAGATCAGTCACGCAGACATGCAGTCTCTTTGTACTGTCTTCCTCTGGTACCCTGCGGTGGGCCTCCAGCTCCTGAGCCAACAGATGTCTGCCCCGACCCCCAACAGGATTCCTGTTTTTCCATGGAACAGCCCAGGAGTCACACCAGGAGTCATTCCTGATTTGGTTCTTGGGCCCACTTGAGTAATGGTATACTGTACACATGAGGCGTGCTGTACTGTACACACACACACACACACACACACACACACACACACACACACACACACGCATATCGTATGAACCACAAATCACCATCTGTTCCACATAGCCAGGAGTGTGTGTGGAGCGGGGGCATAATGAAACCAGCCGGCCAACAGAATAGCAACCAAGTGTAATTAAAAGCCATATCATTAGAATACCATGATATCACGACGAAATGTACTGTGGGTTGAATCCCCCCCCGAAAAAGGAAATTAAGTCATGCCCATACCGTGTATTTTGAAGAGTGAGGCTGTTAGGAAGGCATTCAGAGGCTGGCAACTAGATATCCAGTCTAGCCCCGAGTGGGTTATTTTCCAAACCAGTTTTCTTCTTCCTTGCAGTTGTGTTTTCTGTTCATTGGAAAGCCACAGGTTAACCCTGCTCTGGCATAACCACCTAATGATCTCTGCTTCAACAGTGTCACGTGATGAGTTCACATGTTTTGGTCAAATCAGTGTATTATTATCATAGCACTGGCTGCACCTATTTCTTTAGTCTAATTCCCTTTAGATATTTATATATATATTTTAAAATCTTATCAGTGTTGACATTACTGGTATCATTTATTCCCCTCTCTTCTGCTGACATCCATCCTTCCTCCCCTCCCTCCCTCCGTCCCTGCCTCCTTCCGTCTGTGTGTAATGTAGCACTTCCTTAGCTCTTATCTAGGTGATTACGTCAGGGATGCACTTATTTTATCTACCCGACTTGTAGTTTTTACCTTATCCTTTTGTAGGCACAATGTTTCGTAAGTTGCTTTGGATAAAAGCGTCTGCTAAATGAATGTAATGTAATACAATGTCCCCCCCCCCCCCCCCGCACAGGTCGACAGGCTTCTCCGAGGTGATCGTGGTGGTGGGGGGCTGCGAGAGGGTGGGGGGCTTCAACCTGCCCTACACCGAGTGTTACGACCCCGTCACCGGGGAGTGGAAGTCCCTAGCCAAGCTGCCCGAGTTCACCAAGTCAGAGTACGCCGTGTGTGCCCTCCGCAACGACATCCTGGTCTCGGGTGAGAACGCACGCACGCACTCACACACACACACACACACACACGCACGCACACGCCGACCTGCACAGGCCTCCATGGCCACTTAAACGCATGTGTACACGCAGGGTACATTCAGTCAAATTCAAGCCGGGGCATTGGCATGTGTCGTGAGCACCGGGCAGCCATTAAGGAGAGTCAAGGTCGTGTTGGGGTCATGGCTGTCTTTTTCGTGAGGCCAGATACAGTGTGAGTTCTCAATGTGGCGTCGCAGGAAAGGCAGGAAAGGTGGCAATGAGATGGCTGTTTGCCCTGTGGTGTTTATTTTAGCCATGGCTTCGAAGGAAAAAGTGAGCCTAACATCTGGACACGCTCTCCAGGCACGCTGCCCGGGGAGGCCCTTATTGGCCAGCTCTCCCGTCCTCTCTCACTCTTCCCAGCTTTCCAGAGTGGAGAAAGACTTGATCAGCTTATCCTGGAATACAATCGGAATGGGGTTGTTGTTTTTTTTCGTCTTCGTAGCCTTTTGACCAGGCCTGAAGCATGCTGGGAGAACAGTGTTGGCCAAGTATGTCGCAAACCCCCTGGGTTTTAAAGTTAAACGGGGGGCAAGGATTTAACAAGGCAGCAACATAACGTCATATAGCCTGCTTAACAAAACCAGTGTGAATACAATTCTGGCGGCTTACCTAAGGCTGTAGTTTAAATCGAATTTAGTCCACAATACATTGCATTGTCTCTTTCATATCGCTATTTACATAGACGTGTATGTGTAGATTGTAACTGAAATATACAATGTGTAATCATGGAAGAATAGGTTGCTATTATCAGCTATTCTCTTTTGAATTACGAAAAACATTCCAGGTTTCAGGCTTTATCGTGATGCTCATTTGCCTGCCAAGATGACTTCTGCTTGAACGTTCCTGTTGATTCTCCTCTGATGGACGTGCCTAGTGATTTTGGGGGGAGACGAAGGCCCGAGAAAGGAAAACGAGGGAAAGAGAGTGAAAGAGGGGAGAGAACTCATTCTGAAATGTAGCAAAGGAGTGAAGTGTTTATGTCTTTCTTGGTCGTAAAGCCTCCCGTGTCTGGGCAAGAGTCGTCTGGAAAACGTCACATAGGACTGCTTCTCTCTCTCTCTCTCTTTCTCTCTCTCTCTTGCTCTCTGTCTCGTTTTCCCTCCATCCCCTTATACATATCTATTGCTTTCCCTCTCCGCTCCTCCCCTCACTCTCCATCTCTCCATC
>JAVQIZ010011874.1:0-11204 GCA_036023535.2 Galaxias brevipinnis | reverse complement strand
GAGAGAGAGAGAGAGAGAGGAGCGCGGGAGGCTGGGGTAGGGAGCAAGACAGGAAAGAGAGAGGACAGAGGAGAGGAGAGAAAAAAGTAGGACAGGAGCAGGGAGAAGTAGAGGGGGAGTGTGTGGGAGGGAGGAAGAAAGGGATGGAGAGAGAGAGAGAGTGGAGGTGGTCTCTCTTGTTTTAAGGTGCCTTCAGAAGACTCCGGGGAGAGGAAGGCGGAGGAAGAGAGAGAACGGAGGATGTTTTTTGAGAAGGAAGATCTTAATATTCTGTCCCTCGTTTAGCCTCAGTACCCACTCAGAACGGTATAAATAGCACACGCATACAAATGAGAGGGCACACACACACACACACACACACACGCGCACACACACACGCACACACACACACACGCACACGCACACGCTTACAAATGTGCACACTATACTGCATGTAGCTACATACAGCAACTTGCGGGCAAACAGACATACTGCATGTCGTTTTGTACCTTTTGCTCATTGCATGATATCCCATTGTATAAAAGGAGAGATGGAAATAAGGGGACGGCCAGGCTAACCGTAGTTGCACACGTAGCGAAGAAGACGGCTGTGCCTCGTCTTCAAACCAGCCGAAGAACACGCTCCTCTAAAGCCTCGAGACTATAGTGATCGTTTCTCTCTCCAATTCCATCCAATACAATTCCACCAAGCCTCATGACACAAGAATGAGATGCAGCAAGCCTTTGAAATCCTCATGGAGGGGGGCTGCGCTTAGAACGTATCCGATGTCATCCATTTTGTATGAAAGAAAAATAAATGAAGTGAGGTGCATTCTTTTCTTTCAGTTCTGTGGTGATCTGTGTCTTTGTCCACCTTGCAGCCACAGCGCCCAATGAGAGCGAGGAGCGAGTGTTCCGCGAGCGGATTGGTCCTCGCCGGCGACAAGGGGCGGTTCGGAGACGTGTCCATCAAGTTAATGGACACAAGTTCATGGCCACCTATCTACGGCAGCCTACATACTGCTCACACTGCAGAGACTTTATATGGTAACACACAGACACACATGTAGACCCAAACACATGCACACATCAAGAGAGAACCATTGCTTTTTACCTTATTTGGTTTGTTCGAAACGTTTTGAAGCTCTTACACTGCCAAATTATTGTGATACGGCTGTGGCCTGGGAAAACTGAATGGAATACGTTTCTAATATCAGACTTTATTATTCTTTTTTTTCCCAGGGGGTTACTAGGGAAACAAGGCTACCAGTGTCAAGGTGAGTGGTGTGTGGTTGATCAAAAGAAAACAGCCTAAACTAACCATGCCCAGTTTCAAAATGGCTGAGGCAGGTCTCTCTCCGGGCACCGTGGCGTGCCCTGTGTGTTGATGCTCTCTCTGCCCCTCTGGTTCCAGTGTGTACGTGTGTGGTGCACAAACGCTGCCATGAGCTCATCATCACCAAGTGTGCCGGGATGAAGAAGCAGGAGGACACCCCCGAGGAGGTACACACACACACTTTCTCTCTCTCATCTCTCTGTCTGTCTCTGTTTATCGCTCTCTATCTCTCTCTCTCTCTCTCCCTCTCTTTCTCTTTCTCTCTCTCTCTCTCTCTCTCTCTCTCTCTCTCTCTCTCTCCCCTCTCTCTTTCGCTCCCTCTCTGAACATAGAATCCAAACAACAAAGTGCAGCTTGTGAAAAGCATAACCCATTAAAGGCATAAGACCAAAGTGAACTGTCTTTCGGGCAAATTACAAAGCCATTGTTTTAATCTATTTTAATCTGCTGTAGAACATGTTTAAGCTTGGCTGTTGTAAAACGAAAAAGGCTTTTTAATTTGTCTCAGAGTGCTTCACTTACAACAACCGTGTGCATGAAATGTCCCTGCCCTTCCTGTCAACGTCCCGGTGTCCATCTAAACGACATTGAGTGCGGGATGCTCATCTCGTTGAACCCCAAACGTGGACGACGGCGCGGTTGTTAATTAAGCACTGTGTTTGTCGCCCCCTGTAGGTGGGCTCCCAGCGGTTCAGCGTTAACATGCCCCACAAGTTTAGCATCCACAACTACAAGGTGCCCACCTTCTGCGACCACTGTGGCTCGCTGCTCTGGGGACTCATGAGGCAGGGCCTGCAGTGCAAAGGTGAGGAGCACAGCCGGCACCGAGGACAGAGGTGGACGTGGGGTTCACTTACAGGCGGCAGCCACCCCAGTGCACCCAGTTAGTAGGAGGCTAGACCCAGTCCTTCATAGTTCCCTTGGTAGGAGCCTAAAGCCAGTCCTTCATAGTTCCCTTGGTAGGATCCTAAACCCAGTCCTTCATAGTTCCCTTGGTAGGATCCTAAAGCCAGTCCTTCATAGTTCCCTTGGTAGGAGCCTAAAGCCAGTCCTTCATAGTTCCCTTGGTAGGAGCCTAAAGCCAGTCCTTCATAGTTCCTTTGGTAGGATTCTAAACCCAGTCCTTCATAGTTCCCTTGGTAGGAGCCTAAAGCCAGTCCTTCATAGTTCCTTTGGTAGGATCCTAAACCCAGTCCTTCATAGTTCCCCTTGGTAATAGCCTAAACCCAGTCCTTCATAGTTCCTTTGGTAGGATCCTAAACCCAGTCCTTCATAGTTCCCTTGGTAGGATCCTAAAGCCAGTCCTTCATAGTTCCTTTGGTAGGATCCTAAAGCCAGTCCTTCATAGTTCCCTTGGTAGGAGCCTAAACCCAGTCCTTCATAGTTCCCCTTGGTAGTAGCCTGAAGCCAGACCTTTATATGAGTGTTTTGTGTAACTGGCATGCTTCTGCTTCCTTGCCAGTGTGTAAAATGAACGTGCACAGGCGGTGTGAGAGTAACGTGGCTCCTAACTGTGGCGTGGACGCCCGAGGGATCGCCAAGGTCCTCGCTGACCTGGGGGTGACCCCGGACAAGATCTCCAGCACAGCACAGCGCAGGAGGAAGGTAAAAAATACACACACACACACACACACACACACACACACACACACACACACACACACACACACAAGCAGAAGCACACTCCAGCCACGGAATCTTACCCTATCCCTTAAAATGTCCCGATATTTCTTTCCTTTTTATTCTTAAGTTTGTTTTTTATTTATGTCTTCATTGGTTTTAGTTGGTTGTAATGTTGAATGATGGTTATTATGAACATGGTAATGATGATCACGATGATGTATGTGATGATGATGACATCAACAATAACAAAGATGGCAGTAATGATCTCTCTCCTTCTCTCCCTCTCTCTCTCTCTCTCTCTCTCTCTCTCTCTCTCTCTCTCTCTGTAGCTGACGCCGGGGCAGGACACTCCCCAGTCTCCTCCGGAGCTCTCCCAGTCGGAGGAGGACAGCTACAGCCGGCCCGCCGTCCCCACCTCCCCCTCCCAGCACGGTAACACTCGGCACCCTCCTGTCTGTGTCGTCATCCCCCCCCCGTAGTACCAGGTCAACGCTACGCTGCCTCACCCCGTGATGCTCTGTGACACATTGACCTGTTTTAATGCAATGTAATGAGAGAGAACGTGTGGAGGGTCTTAACTGTGAAAGGAGCTGCGTCTGTTACCCACACCCACCACCAGGAGGAGCCCTCGTCGTTCCCGCTCACACACTCACCCTGTCCCTCTGCTCTGTCCCAGAACTGGCCGAGCTGGCCCGTCTGCACCAGGTACTGTCGCTTGACCAGCAGGGGGCCGAGTACTCCTCCTCCTCCACCACCTCCTCCTCCTCCTCCTCTTCCTCGGGAGGCAGGGAGAACGGCCAGGGCCAGAGGAGGACCCTCAAGGACTTCAGCTTCATCAAGGTCCTGGGCAAGGGCAGCTTTGGCAAGGTACGGACCCAGAGGGAGGGGCGGGTGTGGGGCAGACGATGGGGGGAACAGTAACCTACCGGGCTTATGGAGACGGGACGTTACGGGAAGGGCGGGGGGGGTAGGGGGATGGAAGGTTACCCAATGCCCCCCCTCCCCACCATTACTGAACGAATCCCTCTGGCCTCACGTCTATGTCTACCACCAGTGTTTGAAGGAGCTCTAAAGGTGACTCTGGTGTTGTGTCCCCGTGGCCGTCTGCAGGTGATGCTGGCGGAGCTGAAAGGGAGCGAGGAGGTGTTCGCCGTCAAGGTGCTGAAGAAGGACGTGATCCTGCAGGACGACGACGTGGACTGCACCCTGACGGAGAAGCGCATCCTGGCCCTGGCCCGCAGGCATCCCTACCTCACCCAGCTCTACTGCTGCTTCCAGACACGGGTACACACACACACACACACACACACACTGACACACCCCTACCTTACTCAGCTCTACTGCTGCTTCCAGACACGGGTACACACACACACACACACACACACACACACACACACTTTGACACACCCCTACTTCACCCAGCTCTACTGCTGCTTCCAGACACGGGTACACACACACACACACACACACTGACACACCCCTACCTTACACACCCACGGTGAAGGAAGGGAGGGACAGACAAACAACCAAGGTCACATAATCTCTCCATCTCTTTACCTGGTTAACACTTGACAGTTTAAAGCCTTGCATATGAACACGGACTAATGGTATATAAAGCCACTATATGCAAATCTACAAACACGACACACACACACACACACACACACACACACACCCTTACACATATACCTAAACAGACGCTCTACCACAGCTTCCCTGACTGACCTGCATTCTGCAGGACCGCTTGTTCTTCGTGATGGAGTACGTGAACGGAGGCGACCTAATGTTCCAGATCCAGCGCTCCCGGAAATTCGACGAGGCGCGCTCCCGCTTCTACGCCGCCGAGGTCACCTCAGCCCTCATGTTCCTGCACCGCAACGGGGTCATCTACAGGTAACCCCCCGACTGCTGCGACCCCTTCCACCTCTTCCTCCCCCGCGACCTCGCCGTCACCCCTCTCGTCTCTCGTCTGTGCGTTTACCTCAGGGACCTGAAGCTGGACAACATCCTGCTGGACGCGGAGGGCCACTGTAAGCTGGCGGACTTCGGCATGTGCAAGGAGGGCATCATGAACGGCGTCACCACCACCACCTTCTGTGGCACGCCCGACTACATCGCCCCGGAGGTAGGCAAGCCAGACTCCCCCTTACCCCCTGACCCAAAGATACAACGGGGGGCGATCCAGTGAGCTGACCTGGGAATATAGCCAGACGTCGTTTTCCCTTCAGTACCCCCTCCCCAGTGCTGAGTGAATGAAGCGGTGTCACAGTGTTTCCTGTCCCCAGTGGAGTGAATGAAGCGGTGTCACGGTGTTTCCTGTCCCCTGTGCTGACTGAATGAAGCTGTGTCACAGTGTTTCCTGTCCCTCGTGCTGACTGAATGAAGCGGTGTCACAGTGTTTCCTGTGCCCCAGTGCTGAGTGAATGAAGCAGTGTCACGGTGTCTCCTGTCCCCTGTGCTGACTGAATGAAGCGGTGTCACAGTGTTTCTTGTCCCCAGTGCTGCCTGAATGAACTGGTGTCACAGTGTTTCCTGTCCCCTGTGCTGACTGAATGAAGCGGTGTCACGGTGCTTCCTGTCCCCTGTGCTGACTGAATAAAGCGGTGTCACAGGGCTTCCTGTGCCCTGTGCTGACTGAATGAAGCGGTGTCACGGTGCTTCCTGTCCCCTCTGCTGACTAAATAACGCCGCGTCACAGTGTTTGCTGTCCCCCCTGCGCTAACTGAACGGAACAGTGTCACAGTATCTCCTGCTCTCCCCCAGATCCTACAGGAGCTGGAGTACGGCGCCTCGGTGGACTGGTGGGCCCTGGGCGTGCTGATGTACGAGATGATGGCGGGCCAGCCGCCGTTTGAGGCGGACAACGAGGACGACCTGTTTGAGTCCATCCTGCACGACGACGTCCTCTACCCCGTGTGGCTCAGCAAGGAGGCCGTGTCCATCCTCAGAGCGGTGCGCCCCCCCCCCACCCCACCCCCGTCCTGCCGTCCCGTCCCGTCGTCAGCCTGTCGTTTGCCCTCCTCCTTCACTCTGTCACCCCCCTCCCATTGGTGCAAAGAGCTACCCGTCTTTGGTGTCCCTCCCACTGAGCTTCCTTTCAAGCGGTCCTATTCGCCCCCTCTCAACGCTTACCTCGTCTACCTCAACTGATCCTGTAGTCTTACCAAACGCACACATTTGCTTGCATGAGGCGTTAGGGAGCTGCGTTAATTGTAAATTCGTAAATTGGGCTTGTTATGAGTGTGCGTGTGACCTGAGTATCTCTTCTCTTTCTCCCTGTGTGTGTGTGTGTGTGTGTGTGTGTGTATGGGTGTGTGTGGGTGTGTGTGCATGCAGTTTATGACCAAGAACCCGGCCAAGCGTCTGGGCTGTGTGGTGACCCAGGGCTGTGAGGAGGCCATCAAAGCCCATTCCTTCTTCAGGGAGATTGACTGGACCCTACTGGAGCAGAGGAGAGTCAAGCCCCCCTTCAAACCGCGAATTGTATGTCCCTCACACCCACAAACAGACACCATAGCACACACACACACACACACACACACAGACAGTGTATGTATTGTACAGTTCCCAAACTAATAATGCCCACAAATAGTACAATAGTGGGGATGTATACATATCAATACATCATTACCTTCCCATTATTGATTCGTGCACAGGAGAAGAAATTGGGCACACACTCTGTCACCAAGTGTGACGTCAGCCAGGCAGGTTAGCTCTAGTTGTGTCACTGCATCTAACCAGGCATGTTAGATCTAGTGGATGATAAAAAAGCAATAAGGTTATGGTCAGAGCTGTAATTAGAGTAAGGCATACAAAGATATTTTTGAACAGAGCGTCTTGTAGCTGGAGCTGACTGGCACGACGGTTATATGGACTGTGAGGCTTCCAACCACTCAGAATGAGCTGGCAGTTATTTTAAGCAGCTCGCAAAATAACATTTGGCACTTCAGAAAGCTGGCAATTAATGAAAGCCCGCCAATCAATCCCTCGCAAATCAGAATGAGCCAGGCGGTATGGCCAAGCGTTCATATTTTTTTCGGTCAATATTCCCAAAAAACTCACACGTCCTTCCACTAAAGTCCGTGGCTTACGTAATCCTCCGACCCAGTCACTCCCATTGTAGTGTTGCTTGCAAACAAAACCGTGTCCTGCTGCTACGACTGCTTATTTGTGTGGACATACTGTAAGTAGAACAGGCCTCAGAAATGGACAAACATACACGATAAGCACGGCCCTAATGACGTGGCGGTTATATGTCGCTCCCGCAAAGGGTCTTTTTCCTGGTGTGGGACTAAACGCAACAATGAAACCACAAACAACTTGTTCCTTTTATTTCTCTCTCTCCCTCTCTCTCTCTCTCTCGTGCTCTCTCTCTCTCTTTTTCTCTCTCGCTCTCTCTTTCTCTCTCTCTCTCTCTCACTTGCTCTCTCTCTCGCCCTCTCTCTCTCTCTCTGTCTCTCTCTCTCGCTCTCTTTCGCTTTTTGTTTCTTCTCTGGGCCCTTCTCTCTTCGGCTGTGTAGAAGACCAAGCGGGACGTGAATAACTTCGACCAGGACTTCACCAAGGAGGACCCGGTGCTGACTCCCACTGATGAGGCCATCGTGCGACAGATCAACCAGGAGGAGTTCAAAGACTTCTCCTACTGCGCCCCTGAGGAGACCCATACCTAACTCTGCCACACACACACACACACACACACACACACTCACTCACTCACTCACTCACTCACTCACTCACTCACTCACTCACTCACTCACTCACACACACACACACACACACACGCAATCACTCACACGCCCCAAAGGAGCAACACTCAACCCTTTACAAACACGCACACACAGATTTATATGCTGACGGAATGAAACTCAACCCTTTACAAACACACACCACGCATAAGCAAGCACACAAAGGCACTCCTTTACTTTGAAGCTATTGGTTGTTGTAACTTTTTTTCAATATTATTTACCACATTGTGTTGTTCTTTTTGCCTGTTTTTTTCTATGGATAAACACACCCTCATGTGCATATTTGCACGCGCGCGCACACACACACACACACACATACACACACACACACACACATAATTTGCTCCTTTGCCCAACATCTGTATACATCAGGACTGTACATAGGTGTTGGTTAAATACGGTGTATATAGCTGGTGTTGAGTGGCTCTATTGTGTATTGTCTCTTTAGTGAAGGAATGTGGCGCATGGACAAGCACCCTGTATTCTACTACCCTTATTGTGGACCAGTTCTGGGCCAAATACCCTTTCGTGCAATACCCCAACTATCTATATTTTACTGTTTATTAATATGATTTTGACTGAAAATGTATTGTATTGGATTCTTGTATTACTGAATCTGTTTATTGGTTCTCAATGCTTCTTTTTTTCTTTGTTTGTACAGTATTGTTTCTTATTACACGTTTCTACTGTTGACGTTTTAACCAGGCCCCCTCGACTGAATCAGAGACGTTGGTTTGTGGTGCAGACCAAGTCTCGCAATGTCTCTACACACACACAGGAGAAACTCTGCGTGAAAAAGGTGTATGCTGAGCTGACATAACAGGCTATGGAACTAATTACCTGGAGCAGAGTGTTACTGGTGGCCTGTCTAGCATGTGTAGCAGTGGGATATGTTCCCCTGGGGGGAAACGACCGCGGTTCAACATGGTTCCCTCCATTTCATTCGATGACGTATTTAAGTTGGATGTCTCTTCTCTTGCTATGTACGCGTCTACATGTTGTGAATGTATATTTGGTCAACGTGCGCGAGGTGCGTTTCTCTTGTCGCTTTGTGACTTTTGTCTCTGTCATTTCTGCCCTCCCCCTATACCGCAGCCATCTCATTCAGCCAAAATCACTTAGTGTCTGCTGTTCTGACTTTTTTTTCAAGAATGTCTTTCTTTTTCTTTGCTCTCTTTTTGTATTATTGTAAATCGTATCTGGAGGAAACGTGTGTGAACCTTACTATTCTGTGCTATGGGTCTGTTACAATCGGACCACAGGACATGGAAAACCAGCAGCTGAATTACCTCTCATTTCACAGACACACGTGCATACACGCCGACAATCATACACACTTATAGACCTACTGCCCCCCCCATACACACGCACAGACAAATCCCTAGGGATTGACTTACACCCCCTGGAAACAAACCCACACACACACACACACACACACACACAGTCGCATCCACACACGAATGCAGGAGGACAGCTTTTGTGTGTACTGTACAGTGTTAAAAGCTGGTTTGTTAGTGTGCAGTAGAGTCTGTGTGTAGTGAAGCTTTGTGCACCCAGGGGTAGGGCTGTTCCTGGTCACACTATTTTACTCTGTGCCAAATGTAGTGTAACAGCAGGACTGTCCTGTTTCATCTGATTCCAATAAAACACTGAGCTGTCTACATCACCCCAGTCCTTCCTATTATTGTTTTGATGAAACAAACGGTTAATGAACTGTAAATGAGTTCTGTCGAAGATGTCTGTAGGCACTCCGACGACAGATCAGCGATTTAACTTATTGCAACGTACGTAGGTTTCGCTTTGGTTAACCAATCACGTCGCACTGTTTTAGGGGCCCGTCTGTAATGCACATCTGAGGAGCGCGCAGAAGAGACTGATACCTTTCTTTTTGAAATATTAATACATGTGCTCTGGGCGCATGCACCCGCAGTTTATTATATATTTTGTTGAACGATAGAAGATCTTTGATCAACTTGCATAAATCACTTGGCACTGCTGTGGCATTTGATTAACCTTATCACAGGTGCCGGTAGATTTTAATGTGACCTGGGTAGTCTTCTGTAGGCCTAACACTTTTTAGTTTTTTTTCTTTTTCGAAATATACTGTCTAGGCCTGTTGTAGCCATACAATTGTGACAGTATGACAGCGAACAAGGACAGAATAAGGTAAGGAGATAAAATAAAACTGTTGGCAACTAAGGGTATTGATAAACAAAGTGTCAATCGCGGTTATAATTTAAATACATTGGTTTACTTTTTTTTTTTGTTCTTATGTTATAAATCTATTATTAATTTGTGAAATTTGTCCCTGTATCAGATAGCCTAATTAATTATGTTTAGTTAATTACATAGAATAAAATGTAATTAAATTCCATTAAATATCACTAATTAAATATAATAAATTTTGTCACGGGGAAAGTAGGTTGCAGGCGTTCACAAATCAGCAACCGACTGCAAAGATCCTTGCGACCAGAATTTGTCAGCTACTAAGATTCCTTTTGTCAATATGGACAATACAGACAATAAGACAGGCTTCTTGAAATAGCATATAATTACACTTAAACAGAGCTCAGTTGTCAATTATCACAGGAAAATATTACAACAATAGTCAAATAGCAAGACATTATTATTTTTAGATTATTTATTTATACAGGGTTGACTGGCTGAGACAAAGCCTCTTTTGCAGCAGTTCCCTGTTTAAAAGGCTGTTAATGAAACATTAAATAAAACAATAAAAAAATTATGAAAACATAGTACATGAAAACATTTATTACAATCCAGTACAATAGCTCATTCAAGAAACCCCACATCAGTTCCCCACATCTAAAGATTGAGGACACATAAGTTAAAACAGAACAGAAGAAAAGCAGCTCTCTCTCTCTCTCTCTCTCTCTCTCTCTCTCTCACTGTCTCTGTCTCTGTCCTTATCAGGGCATACAGCCGCGAGGCGGCCAGGACCAGGCGCAGGGCGGAGTCGGAGGTGTTCAGTGACTTATCCCGCCTTCTGCCCCTCCCCCACTCCCTTCGCCCCCACCTGGACAAGCCCTCCGTCATACGCCTCACCATCAGCTACCTACGGACACGCACCTTGCTCGCAGGTACATGCACTCAGTCATCCCACAGTGCTGACGCTGCGTGGATGGCAATCACTCATGAGGGTCCGTGGGGGAAAACCAACACGTTCTATTGCAGGCAACGCCAGCCCAGGTAGAGAGTGGGAGGACGGACGGATGGAGGGGAGCAGGGAGCGGGCGGTGGCAGGGGAGATGGAGCTGTACCTGGGGTGCCTGGAGGGGTTCGCCATGGTGCTCTCCTCGAGCGGAGACATCGTCTACCTGACGCAGAACGTCCTCCCCTACACAGGCCTCAGTCAGGTAGAAGAACACACCTCTCTCTCTCTCTCTCTCTCTCTCTCTCTCTCTCTATCTCTCTCTATCTCTCTCTCTCTCTCTCTCTCTCTCTCTCTCTGCCTCTCTCTCTCTCTCTCTCTCTCTCTCTCTGTCTCTCTCACTTTCTCTCTCA
>JAVQIZ010011828.1:0-23637 GCA_036023535.2 Galaxias brevipinnis | reverse complement strand
CTCTTGGGCGCCACACACACACACACACACACACACACACACACACACACACACACACACACACACACACACACACACACACACACACACACACACACACACACACACACACACCTTCTGTCAGCCGTTGTTAGCGTTGAAATCTCAGTCATTTCAACAGTATCATATTGACATTGCCGGGTTCGATAAGAACTGAAAGCAAGCAGGCTGAGCAGGAACTACACGCTGTCAGCCATCAATGCGCTTCCCGACTGTAGTTTCACTCGGAACTAATCATCCCACCTGACAAGAGGTGTGGTGGTCAACTTGGCAACTTCCCGGTATCTCCTCCCTGCGTTCTGTTTTTGACGGACTGACCTGTGCCCCTGGTCTTGAAAGGCTGCTTGAAGAAGGTTACGATGGCATAGACGTTGACCACCTCTCCGGGTTTCAAGTCACTCAGGCGGACATAGGTGTACTTTGGTCCTTTGGCTGCTTTATTGACCTGCAGTCACAGGCCCATTGGACACATTGGATCAGTATTAGAAGGCAAAAAAAACAGGCCATGCACACACTGATACGCAACGTTAGCAAATTAAGACTAAACATAAATGTATTGCTCACTTCGGTAAATGACATTTTAGAGGACACCACAAACACCAAAATACTTCTGGAACTTTTCAATGAGTGCCAAAAATAAACAGCTTATTAAACTACATTTCCATCTAAATGTCCTGTGCTCAATGCCAGAGATAGCAGACAGCATGCAAAAGACACACACACGGACGAACACACGCACGCACGCACGCACACACACAGCTGCCACTCATTTAATCCTAATGCCACTGAAGGCTATTTGGTGCCACAGAGGTCCAGCAAGAACATGACACAGAGTGGGGTCACATCAGGAATCTCCTTTTGGTGACGTGACCCACTCTGACAGGGGCAAGCGAGCCAGGAAAGACCCCCATACAGCCAGCGCCTTTCAGCTAATGAGGCCACAGAGTCTGACCTTAGCGGCGGGTGGCTGGGGCCTCTTGTTGGATTCGGAGGCCAGGGGGGTAGAGATGGTGGGCTGGAATACCTGTGACACGGACGACAGGAACGCTTCAGAAAAGCTAGACAACACAGTCAACATTTACACGCCACTTATAGCCAGATGGGCTTGGAAATCGTACCTGAGTCATACGTGTGTGTCGTGATACCTACATACACAGAGACGTCGTCGCCTGACAAATGCAAGTTGCAGGGGTGCAACCTGTCCTTGTGAGCCGTGGGAGACTTGCCCAGAGTGAAGCCGGCCGCCAGCACAACGTCCTAGGGGAAACACAGCCACATGATTCAACTGACAGTAAAAAGGGAGCTATGGCAGAAAGAGGCACACTCAGAATGAAGGAGGAGAGGGACCAGAAATAAACACCATTGCCCAGCGTGGGAGATAGGAAACAGAAAGTGGGGCGTAGCCTGCAGAGTAAGACACACTAATCCAGAAGAAATTATACGGCGTTTTAAAAAAAAAAAGGGCTGAGATCCATTGTTTGGATTGGGGCGTGCGACTGCCCTCGGAACAGTTTTAGCAGTGTCGCCTTGACACAACTCCCACGGTAGACATAACATTGGGAGATAGTCACAGTAATCACGTTACAGTGGCTTCCATAAACCGCGGTGACAATAGCCCTGTAATCTATCTAGTGAGCGAGATAGCAAACCCCTCTTCCCCTCTGCATCTGCTGAGAGGGACGGTTCTCCCCTTTTCCGGTTGCGTGGAACAATCAACATCAACTGATGTCTGCTGGGTAGCCCAACCAAACTTATTCTGCTAGTTTGGCTCTTTTGCTGACAGGATATAGATGAATTGCTCCAAATTGCTTATATGATATGCCTGCCTACCGATACATAGAAATAGCACGTCAACAACCAACCCCCCCCCCCATCAGCTTGGTGACTCAACAACATCCAAACAACAACATCCTATAATAGGGTGCCCATTATAGGCATTCAGCTGTGAGGCAATACCCGGAGGTCTTGAGGGGGATGCCAATTCCCCAGAGTCGATCCCAAAGTTTACCACACAGACATCGTTTACTTTATGTAATAGATAATTGCTCCAGGACTTGGATGCCTTTCTCACACCCAGCGGATTGCACGCTTTCATTGGGAGTCTTAAGATTCTGCTAACAATGACTGGCGCTCTGATCTGCCTACTGCAGCAGTTAACGCTCCAAGCATCTCTTTGAGGATTACCCTCCACCACCACCACCACCACCACCAGCAGCAGCAGCAGCAGCAGCAGCAGCAGCAGCACCCTCACTCCTCGGAGCAAAGAAATGCCATCCAATGGCAGGCCTTTTGTTATGAAAATACATTCTCTTTCGGGTTTGAAAAAAGGATGCTTTGGATACACGACCACTGAAAAGAAACGCGGAGATGAAAGTGAGATGTTTGGCATGCGTGAGGAGTGTCTGCCGATTCCCGTCATTACAAGAGGGCCAAGAGTCCTTAGAGGACAGAAATCTATTAGGATTATTCATTTTGCTGTACCATAATAGTCAAAGGACTCACAATACAATTAGCCTACTAGTCCTAGACAGTTAGTGCCTAGCCACAGGCTGACAAACAGTCCAGTCACGCTAGGAAGAAGAAACGTTGGACATTCAGACACTTGGACTTTAATTGTTGTTGTTGATTTGTTATTGAAAATAATACTGATTGCATCAAAAAACAGTTAGTCAAATGCTGTAAGCGTTAACGAGTCCAATTTAACTACACTCTGAGAAAGGTCCAGCTGGATGGCTCTTACTAAGTGAATATATGACTCTCATTACATTGGTTTTAATGGACCCACTAAATGAGACTTGTTTGTAGTTACATAGGTTAGGTTTCCTGTAGCGACCATACCCCTTGACTGACTGATTCAGAGAAGTCCTTGGCCAGCCCTCCAAACAGGATGACATTGATGGACTTGTGCTTTGAAGACAGAGTGTGCTGGGAATCCTGTTCTGGAAAACATGAGAAAACATTTGTTCTGAAATCAAATTAAATGATGATTATTGTGGGAGTGATAATCTAGGCAGTTTGTGCATAGACCGTAAATAATATTTCAAATATAAAAGGAATGAAAAAATCAACACCTTAAAACATGCTTATTCAAAATATGTGAAATACTATCCCGTTTGGACTGAGCTTAGCAACAAACTCTCCTCTGAAAGTTATGGGGGAGATTGAATTTTAAAAAGATATTTGCCAGAGCGTCATTCAAAAACGTCAATAACTCTTTCCAACTTAAACTTAACGGCTGTTAGCAAGTACAATACAGATCCAACCGGTTAACTTTGTCTAAGTCCTTCTTTGAATTTTGATGTGTTTTAATTTGCGTTAAAGTGTTATCAGCAGCATTCATTTACACACCAACAGTAAAAATCATCTGTGACAATAGCAGCTGTAATAAAGTTATGTATGGCAAGCAAGACATTCAGCACACGCGCGACAGGGAATCAGGGGCGGCATTTCCACGGATCTCAAGAAATAAAAGCGAGGCGACCCTCTCAGAATACGAAGCAGTGCCTCCACGCTCATGTTAACCATACTGCAGAGAGATAAGAGCAGAATGGAGAAGCCAACAAAGAGCTGGCCCTGCTCTACAATCCCATTTAAATCCATTCCAGCTGAATGGCTTAAAGTGGGACTGACACAAGCTTGCCAACTAAGACACAAAGCAGCCAACTACAGCAGAGGGCAGGAACACACAGAAGAGCAACCTATACCAGATACCATGGGACATCTCTGGGTCTACAAGATAGCCTGTCATACTACATACAAGCTAATGCTTCAACCTATACATTACCTTCAATCACACTCTTCAGGATAAAGTCGTCATCACCCAGGGATACCAGCGGACCCTTGTGAACTACTTTCCCCTAGTTACAGAGAGAGACAAATACATCTTGAAAACCAATGGTAAGGCAAAAATTGCACCAAGCAATATCTTTTCTAAAATATGCCTCTTCTTTGAGCCACTGAATGCTTATTTTTATGAAGTCTGACAGACTCGTTTACAGCAGCCAACACATGTCTAGGAAACAGAGACAAAATAAGGTAGGAGGAGGTCTGTTTATTAATCGCTTTGGCAAAGCGGCACCTTGTATCATCGCTTGCCAGAAATAAAACATACAAAATAAAAGGAGAAAAACGAAAAGGCTGGATATTGACAAACAGACGATTAGTCAGAGGAGGGGGAGAAAGAAGCGGATCCCATTGCAGGTCTAATGCTGCATGTTAAGAACGGTGGGCGAAGTCTAGGAAAGGGGTTCTGTAGTCAGTACTGTTCAATTGGGGGTGGGGGTGGGGCATGGAGCACAAATGCTCTCGTCCTGACCCACCTTCACAGTTTTGTTGGAGCAGTCGCTGGTGAGGCTGAGCTGAGGGATGGAGATCCTGGGGAGGTGGAGGGCCACCTGGCTGCCAGGATCCCTCCCGTCCTTAACCACATGGACGGGCATGAAGTCCAGCTAGACTGCAGACGACGCTGAAATGAAAAGGCAGAATAGACAGATAACCAAACAAATCAAAAGAACAAACCACAATACAGAGCAAAGTGCCACGTCCCATCATGTGGGAGTATGGAACTTGAGAAGCGTGTCACCAAACCCAAACAAACAGTGAAAAGAGGCCTGTTGGCCAAGTTCCCCGCAGGTGGCGCGATGGTACCCGTCAGTGCTGGTTAGTTAAGAGCGTCCCAAATTTGACTTGGGTGTCTTTGAGGGCTACCTCATGTGGCCTAGCGATGGAGAACAGCCTTGGAGGCAGATAAACTCAAACGACGTCCAACTTGTGTTCTTAATTAAGAGAAACAGGGGAGGAGGTCCAGAAAGATTTAGACCAACACAGCCAGCTTTTCTGGACCCCGAGTCTGCATGGATTCTTCCCTCATTTCATTGGCTAGTTTCTGTTAAAGATTGAAAGGTGACAGGTGTTTTCTTCACAGGCTTAGAGCACATCATATGATATAGGTATTATCTACATATTATCTAGAGAAATGTCAAATGATGATGCCTTACTACATTGCTAACATTCTTACTCCCACTGGTATTTTTTGTGGAGCGTTGCCTATTTTACACTTTGCCTGATTTTTTCCATTGCTTTCAAGACAGTTTTTTCCTCATAGTCCGTGTTCTGTTATGAAGACAGTCCCATTTACGGCTTTGTCTAAATTTCTCACGATGAGCAACGAATCTTGTTTTAACTGGGAAAGGGCAAAGTGGCAACCGTTGTAAATACCATCTTCAGGCCGGGAGCGGGATGTCTGCCTGTACCTAAAGAAATGTCAGCCATTTCAGCCAAGGGCCCCACTGAGGAAACTCGGCAGCATTACCCACTCCTCAAAGCGCCTCAGCCCCCCAGCATAGAAATCATAGATGACACTAATTAGGCTAAGTAGGAGGTCAAATAAAGTTCATCAAATCAAACCAAATATGAATGTACATGTTAGGTGTAGGTTTTAAAATCAGGAGAGAATGTCTACAATGATTTGATTGTAACTAAATTGTTACCAACGCTGCATACCAAATTCTTTGGAATATTCACGATTTGATATCTGCCTACAGTGATTAGTTGGTACAGGTATTACAAATGACTCCTCAGCAACAGTCTGCAGATGATAGTCCCTCTGCTATGAAAGGCTCTGCTAAGACCTGCACAGTTTGTATTGATAGTCCCTTTATAAATGACAACAGCATATAAAAAAGGCCTAGGCAGACAGAATAATATAGTAAAGTAGGTATGGATAAAAATATATAATATATTACAAGTTCAGTTTCTTTAACCAAATAACACTTCAATATATCAACATTCCAAATGAATATGAAGGTATTGAGTCGTTTCTTTCATCTACAGAGGACTTTGCATTTCAGCTTGATGCCAACAGAACATGCCAGACAGGAGCTTTGAAAAATAACGACAACACCAACATGTAGGCCTATATAATAAGCTGTACTAAATCTTTCCATGACAGAGGAGGGTAGAATGAAGCTGAGACAGAAAATGCAAAATAAATGCAGGAATGCAATCAGCAAAAGTTTCCTGGCATGCCACAGCAGACAAGAAAACATGTCAAGAATCCTCCTCTTCTCCAGCCACTTGCAGTACTGTACAGGGACACAGCCGATCACCTGTTCTACATTTCAACAATCCTTTGAGGAAGGGCTGAGGAAAAAAGGTTGGGTGACCTGACCTAAAGATGTCCTGAAAAAAGTTGCCAAAAGGTCTTGTCTAAATGTAACCATAGCATTGCATTACTCTATCTATATCATGTACAACAAAAAATTGCACAAAAACATACGCTAAGTGTAATGTGGATGATGTGATACTGGCCACAATTCCTCCAGAGTAGGCTGTCCATGGCAGGGAGTCTATTAAACATGAAGGTTATTCCATGCTGCAACTGATAACCAATTACTAGGGATAAAGTTACTAGAACTACAGTTCCTAACCTGTTATCCTAAATAACCAGTCTGATAGACCATGATTTAGGCTCCACCTAACAAACTGCATGGTCATGGTCTTGCAATAACCTTCCATCCATCCATATGCCTGGGGTTTCTACTTCAAAAGCTATGAGCATTAAACTTAACTTTCACAGGAAAGAGAATGAGTAACCATTGTAGCACTCAAGCAAATAATTATTCTGCACTGTCACAGGGCATTCCTGATCGAAACTGGAGCCCTTGGAGCATATCGGCAACGAAAAAACATATTGAATTAATTGCCAAGCATGCCAGAAGATTTATATAACAAAGTAATATAAGAAAAATGTCAATAAAGACTGTGACAGTGAAAAAGACAGTCAGAACAATTACTTCAATATGGCTCCTCCTCACAGTAACAATTGGCAATTATATCATTACATTGCCCTGAACCTCAATTTTTCTCAAATAGGCTTAAGCTATTATTTTAGAATGTATGTGGTTGAAGTAGGCCTATTTCTATTAATCAAAAATGCACATGGCCTTAAGTGATGAAACCGCTTAAGTGGGGCTCCTTATATGTGCATGCTACATTATTGTGTAATCTAGATCCCCTACCCTGGCTGAGAACCACTTCTAAAAGTATAATAGAATAATAGCCTGGGGTAACGTTAGTCATTAGGCTTTAGAAAATGAATCTGTGGACAAAACATGTATGTCATGAGCTGCGCCAAACTGTGCATATCTGTCAATTGTGATTATGATTGATCTACGTTAGCTAACGTTCACTCAATCCTAGCTCAAGTTAAATGAGCTACATTCAGGACAGCGTAACTTATTTGCATTAAGCTATCTAGTTGAGTCTAAACTAGCAAACAAAACTGCTCAAGTTAATCCTCAATCTAAGATACAGCAGGTATAGGTAAATCCTAGCAAAGTCACTGAGTCTGGTCTAGATACAATAAATGTCATTGCAGAGTAACTTGTATCTAGCTAGGACGTCCGATGCGATGTCAACTTCATGAAGCAAAGTAACGTTATCGCAGGGGTACACAAAGTTATCTAACAACAACGTTACCTAGCTATGATGTTAACCGTGCAAGCCACACTAGCCAGCCACCCACATACACATTAATACGCAAGCTAATGCGAACTTGCTAGTAGCGATACAACTACTAGTTAGCTAGCTTGTCTGGCTAACGACGTTAGCAACATGGCTAGCTTGCTGACCAGTCTTTAGTGCGTTTGCAAGAAACGTAAAAGGTATTGGTAATAACCCAAAGTTCTAGAGTCAAAATGAATAAATGTGTCTATAAATTCAATTAAAAACAATGTCAGACCCATCAGCAACTTTCAAGCCAGTAAAACTAGGATAAGACATACTTTTCACTTGGTATTGTTGTTTAATTTCCCTCGCTTGGTTTTGAAGTAAAACCAAAACTGTTTAGTGCGCATGCGTACATCACAAATGGTCCTGATGAGACGGACCAACTGAGAAGTGATAAACCTACAGTTTACTAGATAGTAAACACTAAACGTATACCAAGTGCAAAAGATGGGACCTTTTTTTGCGGGGTCGACAGAATTGAACGAACATAAATGAATTGTTTCCAGTGAGGAGCAACATGTTGTCGCTGTCATTGAGTCAGTGGGGCGAACACAAATTATTATATTTAGGAAATTAGTAAAATAACATTCTTGTAATTGAAACAGTCTATAATTTTGCAAATAATTACAGAATGTGTTAAATATCTAACTCAAACATTAGAAAAAATTGTATAGGCTACATTTGTTTTCAAAAGATCTAGAGTACAAAGGACAATGTGGTTTTTCAATTCCCCTAATTTTGAACACAGTATGTGGATTACAGTAAGTGACATTTAGAGAGCCCATGTCAGACTGACAGTCACAATGGACTCTTTGTCAAAATATGGCCGTGTTACCTGCCAACTTGGGCAGCCTCAACCATTTTAAAGTGACAAGAGATAAGTCTGGACTTCGCAGTCGATGACTCCACAGCACCCAGTGTGCAAAGTGATGTTGTAAGCATTTTCGTACTTCACCGTATCATTTGATGTGGCTCTTTGAACTTCAAGTGCCTTCGGCATTAAGAGTAGAAGGAATAACAAGCATAGTAAAAAAAAAAACTGGAGAATCACTGCACAACTTAATTAAAAATACTGAATACTGCAAAGTTATTGAATATCAGAATCCACCAAACAAAAGAAACATGTTACATTCCATCAAGCAAATGGCCTCATCTTTTATAGGCTCTCTTGTTAACTCTAATTAACAAAGAACATTCCTGTTTTAGTGATGTCGTGTCCATAGTCTGTACTAGATGTAACACTAGGAAGCTTTACAACCAGATTAGTGACTCCTTAATTAAATTGAAAAATGCCAAACAATCACAAATCTGTGATTAGGAGCACATTTATTTATTTATTTACATGCATGCTTTATCTCCCTCCCCCACTGTATTAGTGGGATACTCATTACTCAGGACTAATGAGTTTTTCAGCTGTCTTTGGGCCATGGTAATTTTCTGTAAATAGTCCTGAGAGAGACATCCCAGTGGGGTCTGTGGTATATTGTTGTGTGTCTAGCTTGTTTAAAGGACTACACGGTGTGAGGATACAAGCTACAAACCAAGTTGCAAAAACTAATATAATATATGCTGTTTTGTTATAAACAGTGGTTAATGTTGTATTTTGATAGGTTCAAAATGGTTTGCCTTGCATTCCTTCAGTTATCTGTATTTGGCAAGAAGATTATTGGCATCTTATTTAAAGCACTTTCTAGACTTTATAGACTATAATCAAATGACAACTGTCATAAGGCTTTGGTCTGGCTTTGATTTATTTTACAGTACTGAAACACCTTAAGTCACAACGTTCACTTACCATCTGATACCCAATTGATTTTAGGAAATAAGTGTGCCAACTAAGGCAGTCTTGGAGACCAAACGTTGTTGGGGATTTTCAGAAAAACAAATCAGGATTTAAAAGATTTCTGATATTTGAGGAGTAAGTAATTTGGTTCAATAAAATGTTGGAACAAAATTAAACCTTTGATAGGTTTTGTATCTAAAATTCTCTATTGCACAGCATAGAGAGCCTTAAGGTAAGATATCCATCCCTATCTCAATCACTCTATTTATACTATTTGAGTGTCCCTCTGATTTGTAATCATGTCCATTTCCATTGTTATGTGGACACTACTCATTTGTATCTTTCTGCTGGATGAAGCATGGTTAAGTAAAACATTCTTTAGACATTTTTAATCTCCAGAAATACATTTCAATGTAAACAAAACAATCTTAAAATGGCCTCCAGAGAGCAGTAATTCAAATCTTATCCATATGAAATGTATGCCAAATGCAAGTTCAATCTTACATCACAGACAGCACCACACACACATACACATGACCATAATATTTAATAAACGAAAAAGGCAATGGCCCACACGGTTAGGGGTCCTGGCCCTAGTCAGCAGTCGCTCTATAGAATTCAAAAAACAAATAGTACAACATCTCTCTTCTCTGGAAGACTGAGCCTCATTTATGAGGAGGCAGCTCATTATCCCAACAAGCCACAGATGGTCCCCTGTCCCTGAGACAACGTGCTGCCTAAATCAATGAGTGGCCTTCCAGTGCCTCTCCCTTGCTGCAGCACCGTGCCTGGGACTGAAGACACCAGAGTGGAAGTGGGCGGCAGATTTGCTATGCTCTGGTGTTGTCTAGGGTGATGCCATTGTTTGCTTGGGTAAGGTGATCTTCTGAGTGTTTGCCATGCGGGTGTAGCTCATGCATGCACACGTAGCACCAATAAAAACACATGCCCATGTATATATAGGATGATATCCTCTATGTAAAGGTACAGACCAAAAATTATTTTGACATGTCTCAGATACAGAGATGGATGCTCTTTTATCATTACTTTGGATTGAAGAGTATAAATTAGTAAAATAGTATTAAGTATGTAAACATGCCAGGTCGTAGGCTCTACAGGAGCAGTTCCAAAATGTCTGATTGCTGTAATTATTTCCATCTGGTCCATGAGGAAGCCTTTAATTCTTCTGAAAAGATTGGATTGGACATTATTGTGTACAACAGCTATAGCACAGGAGTTTTCACCAATGTGGCTGCCACATATCTACACCAGCCAAGTGTTACCATAAATGAGGGTGCAAAAGGCCCAAAGTAAGTCCTAGGGAACCTCCATCGATAAAGAGCCACATTAGGAAGCAGCTGTGGCGGGTGACAGAGCAGGATCCACCTTCCAACAAAAACGAATGTAGATTATCATAAATCCAGAGGCTGACGCCATTCCCTTAAAGGGGCATGGAAGACGTGTCGGCAGCTGTGATTTACCCTTTACAACCGCTGTTCTGAGCGTGCTTCATCATTACCGAGAGGAACAACCCAGGGGTAGGGGGAATGAAGGCCAGGACAGGGATTGTCCCCAGGAGCTCCTGACTAATGTGCTGTTATCCCACGGAGTGCAGGGGACCGCGTCTGATGGAGGCTGGAAGTCTCCCAACTATATTGCTGTATCTCTCTAGATAGCCCTGCTTTAATTCAGAATGCCTGGGGAATGCCAACTGGGACAGATGATCAACTGGTGATGAAAATTCTATTGGCTTGTTCAGAAGCATTGACCTTTACATGAACTCATTGGTGTATGTGCAATGTCTATTCTGATGTCTAGTTTCACAGATCCACAGATAATTCTCCATCTGAAAGTACTAGTCTCTATTTGAGTTATGTTCTCAGAGCAACCCGTCCCATCATACAACTGCAGAGAGAGTTTATAACTTGAGTATTACTTTAGTCCCATTTTGTACACACACTCTGTAAGAGTGTAACGCTGTAATGGTGTGGTGGGACTGTGGGTAAGAGACACAGTAATCTACATGCCTATAAACCCACTTCTTCTTCTTCGTTCCCTTCCTTTATCTCAGCCATTCATTTCAATCATCCATGTTCTGTTTATCTTACAATTGGAAATGTTGGAATACATGTTTGGGAGATGCATGACTTTGATTGTTGTTAACGTATCCAAATGAAATGCTCAGGCATAACTCAAAATAAGGGATTGTGACATGAGAGAGACATAAGCGAGCGTGTCATTTTCCAAATCAATGATAGTATGAGAATCGCATTACAAACAACATAATCTAATCAGTGGCTGTGGTTTTATCTGACAAATTATGGAGGTCAGTTTCATACTTAATATTTGTCTTAGAGCTCCGGCTCAATCGTGACAGAAACAAATAACATCACCACATTGAATCTGAGAAATAATCTGAAAGCAAAATTAATTGGGGGCAAAAGATTCCAGACAGACTCAATTAACTCCTTAGTATTTGAACATACAAAACCTGAAGGTAGATAAACGCTTGCATGACTTGCACAGTGGGATTTCATAGGGTTCAAGTAATTACATTTGGTTGTTTTTAAAAAAGAGAAAACACGGTTTCTTCTAAGAAAAACAAAAAATACATGTTTTAATTTTAAAGAATACTATGAATTCCACAAGGCATGTTGTGACAAAAATGTGATTTATCATAAATTTATCACAATGGCCAATGCTTATCTGAATAATCACAAGACAATCATGGAAACACTAGCTTGGACAAAGCACTGAAAAGGTCAGTTAATACCCAGTAAAAACGAAAAGGTCAGCGAGTTAGCTCTAGAAAACGAACCTGCCTGCCAGCCAGCCAGCCAGCTAAAGCACTGAGGGGTAACACAAGGTACAAGCACTGGATGTCAGCTCCACTACCCACCCCCATTCCTCACTCTCACTCAGCTCTCACTGGAATCCCACCCTTCGTCCTCACCTGAAATGGCACTAAGTGCACCTGTTAGTCAGCCATCTGTGAAAAGTGAGGGTAGCTTGCAACATCGAGGAGAAGTAACAAGATGGCAGGGAAACAGCTCCTGACCTCTCAGTGATCCCAAACTTGACCCCTTGTTCACCTCGTCTCTGAGGACACAGCGCAAAGTTAAATAACTGCAGGTAAAAGAGAATTTGCAGAGGTGGAAATGTATTTTTCCCTTATTGTAAATCAGTTTCCTTTTTTTAGTGCAAAGCCGCTTGTATAAGGTTTGCAAATGCCATTATGGTCAACCCTCTTTTTCCCCATTAGAGACAAGGCGGGGGCCTCCATCTTGACAAGTACAGGCTGTCCTCACATACAATACAAACTGTTAAGACATTACAATGTGACAAAATTATGCCATATCACGTTTTCTATGTTCAACCATTACACATTGTACGAGAATATTTCCCCTGCATTAGTACAAGTTCGGGAGATTTCAAATAGTTTTTACAGTCATTACAATGATATAATGTTTGTGCACTACAGCAAATTTGGAGGCCAAATACATATTTCAGTAATTGCATGTTTTTATAATTTTTTGAATGACGCTGCATATGAGGTTCTGTTTATTGGCTTTGTGAACAATTGAAACCAAGCTGCAGAATAAAAACTACAATCATACCTGAGATAAGATTTTGTCAGACTGAGTCTGCTAGGGCACCAGAAGATCTTAATTCTTTCTGCCTGGATATTAGCAAGCAAACTCTGAAACGGTGTCAAGCCTAGACATGTACAACAGCACAAACACACACAATATATGCGCACACACACACTTTCTCGGATATGCACAAAAATATGTAAAGTAGCATTCCTTGCTGACATTCAACTTCTGATTCGATAAAGATTTTAAGGGATTGGTAACTTACAGTTTGTCAGACTGATGCCATTATGCGCCCTGTGATAGACTGGCGATCTGTCCAGGGTGTACCCTGCCTCTCGCCTTGTGTCGGCTGGGATAGGCTCCAGCCCCCCCGCGACCTTGCATAGGATAAGCGGTATAGCTAATGGATGGATGGATGGATGGATGGATGCCATTATGCCTGATGCAAGTTGAAAAATCGATTCATGTTTAATTCCAACCTAGACAGAAAATAGGCAGATCAAACAATAAAATGTGCTCCAAGACCAAGCAAACACCTTGTTGTAGCTTGGACTTCTTTTAAACAAAATGTTTTAATTAAATTGTCCTTGTCAAACCTAGATGTATTCTCAGAACTGAAGATTATTTTCCTAATAAAATGTTTGTGATCTTACTGAATAATGTCATACAATTAAACAGTATTATACTTGTGAGGATGTGAAATTGCCATCCCTTTAGACAACCTCCAAATAATTTTGTTTGTCTGCCTCTCGCTACCTCACATTTACAGAGTACAACACAAGGTACTTGTCTGGGCTTTTCAATCTCTTCCACATTTGGTAAATTTAATTAACAAAGCTGCAATATTTGTTTATCTATTCAATTAGAATCCACTGTGGTAGAGGGATGTCCCTCTCTGTTTAATAAGGCTGCATTATTCAGCCTGAGAGAACTTGCTAGATGTATTCAACAGACAAGACAAATCATTTTGGGGTTCACCATGATTTCATCCTGGCATATTTGTAGCTCAGAAATGTGTTGGGAAGAACTCTTGGGTATAATTCATGGGATGTTACAGCTTTTGTTGTTGGTTTATTTAATATTTTCTTGCTGAAACTATGGATCCTATTGTGAGGTTAGAGAGAGTTTTGGCAGATTGGCAGCCTTGACATATGCTGAATAAAACCTGCCTACATGAATACATTTTAAACATACTGTAATAATCAGTTACACAAATGCCAATGTTAGGTGCATTTCAAAATCGTATCAACTGGTCCACACAAATGGCATGTGAATGGAACTTTTTCAATTACTCTAAATATGAATATGATTGCTGGCATTTGTAACTGTTGAAATACAAGTCATTAACAATTGTAATGCAACATAGCATGGTATTTGAATTTTATGGTTCTATCTTATATTTTGCCGAAATTGAGTTAGTTAGTAAGATTTGATGCTAGTATGTTTAAGTGTTTGTGTGGTGTTACCTATAAAAAAATGTTTGGCTTCTAAATTGTAAAATTATGTACAGTAAGATATGATTCTAATAGCCTTTTACATTGCTCAGGATTTGCCTTTACATGACAGAAAAAAAGTACAGTAATTATCTCAAACATACAATAGGTGAACCACAATATCTTACTTGTTTTAAGACAGATAGAATACCCAAAGAGTATATCAATCAATTAATTCAATATAGTGTGTACACGTATTGTCCCCCTTGGGACTCTTGTATTGTCATATCGAGCTTCAAACTGTATTATTCCCAACCTTTCGGTACCAGTAGCAGCAGCTTAATGCTTTTCTTACAAATTATTCATGTCTACGTCTAAAGAATACATCTAGCAGCTGGGATCAAATGTTTCTTATTGGATGCCATAGAAGTTCCTTTGTCATTGGTTAGAGACATTAAGACTGACTATAGGGACATGGCAGGGAAACAAAACAAGCATCATGTGAATTCCAAGAAAATGCATTAGGCTCTGATTTGAAACATAAAAAACTTTGTCAACTGATACCTGAATCAATTTGGCCGTGAGGATAAAATTGAATGTTGTTTATAACTAAATGTAGTCTTAAGCCTTCTTGCACAATTTTGCATTACTCCATTGGTTCAATTCAGAAAATTGTTGATTATTGAGTTAGGTTTTAGATCCATATCTTATCTCTGTTCATGCAAAATCTATTCTATTTATTTTCCTTTTGATAAATCAGCATCCATTGACTGGGGCGTTCATCATTGACATTCAAGTGGTACTTTGCTAAACCATAATGGGCGCTGAGTGATTGTACTCTCTCAGGCTGTTATTGTAGGGGAGACAATCAGTAGTGTGTAATTATCCCAGCAGGTTTATAACAATATCCAAGTGTTTAACCCCCCACCCCCTACCCCAGGGTTCTTATCATTCACAATTAGCGTCCAATTGTAGTTATGACGGTAGAGGTCTAGCCATCTGTGATTCTGCATCCAATGCAAGGCCTCTTGCCTTTCCCTCATCAAATACCCAAACTGTCACCTGTGTCAGCCTTTCTTTCTTTCATACACCAACACATGCAGACACAAACTGCTATAATTAAGAGGATTATTATTCAAAACGGGAGTGTGGAATTATTGTGCAATTCTGTTTTGAACAAAGGCTGGTAATTATAGTAGGTAAAATGTATGGTTTGAAAAAGTACTAGATGTGTTTAATGTGAACCTTGACTATTAGAACAATTGGCACATAGACAAGTCTTACCTTTTCTCCTTCCAGCATCAGGAACCACAGTGCATAAATATCTTTTTGTGAAAATGTGTTTGTTTTCCAAGTTTTCCAAGTCTTTCAATTCAAACCAAAGCATGTGAAAGAAAAACCTTGATACCGTCAAACCACTGCTCTCTGGCATTACAATTTGCTCCAATGTAGTGTCATGTATGCCAGTAAGATTATTAATGAAGCTGACTAAATGTTTATGGGGTTTTAGTGTTTGTACTTTTTAGCATGCAGTGTTTTATTACTTTTACCTTTTAAGCTTGTGTTTTGTTTGCAGTGGGGTTTTATTGTGTTAGTTTGCTGTGTAATATGTGGACACTATAGTTAGAAACGTTGGCAAGCCTCCTCTTAATCAACTGGATGTAGAACACCTGCAACCTAGACACTCAGCCCGCTGGACCAATCCTTGGCCCTGACAAACGGATTGACGAGAATCAAGACGGCCAGACAATTCAAGAACGGAAGTACTCAGGACACTTGTTTTGAAGACCTGCCGTCAGAACACATTAGGAGAGCACATTTTCAACTCTTCTAGATTATGCCCACAAAATGAATTATATTACAATAGCACAGTATATTTTTGTACCATTTCCTTTAATGATATTTAATGGGTATATTTGTTCAGGAAATTTGGAGATTTAAATATTTCATCCAAGTGAAGTGTCATTCAATTAATGCAATGAAACTCTTGACAAATATCTTGAAGGTGCTCTTATAGCCATGCTTGAAACAAAATGCCAACAAAAACAACCCTATGACTATAAAAGTGGAGCATTATACCTTGTGTATATTATGTGGAACTGTATCAGAATGATAATGGCTAGTTTTAAATACTAGATGACAACACTTAGTCTCCTTGGTCAAAATGGTAACTTTAAAGATTCCATTACTGATCCTAAAAGCAATGCCCAATCCACCACCTCCTCAACCATTCCCTTGGTCTGTATTTCATTGTATCGTCACACGAAGAAGAAATAACCATGGATGAGCGTGTTAAAAAGATGCTCAACACTGTAAACTGCTTTGTCATCTATGAGGTCGAAAAGGCCTATGAGTACTGATGACGTCCCAGAGTAAGTAATATAATCTATCTATTATCTATAGGTCTGATCAAACTAAATAAAAATATACAAGTTGTATTCATGCCCTGACAAGATTACTCTGTTAGATTAGGCTATTTGACAAACATCCATTAAATAGTCAATATTGATAACTGAAATGACAGAACTTCTCAAAAACAAGAATTTTCTCATTGTTTTTTAGAATGCACAGGCTACAAACCAACAGTGTTGCTACAGAACCTGTGTGAACAATGTGCAAGGCGTTCAGGAATCAGCATAAATAAAACCACTGAACTGTTAAAAGTTTTCTACTGCACGTTATGCTAAGATTAGACACAGAGAAGAATACACAGAGGCGACTCCAGAGTCAGATATATGACGGCATTACTTCAAAGTCTGGTGTCGAAAAAGAGCATTGGAGCGTGTATAATTGCACATTTTCAAAATACACATTTTAAATCCCCATGAGGCCTAGAAGGTTATTTGAAAATTTGCACTCTGAATATTTTTAACTGTCAGATTATGAGAGAACGATTCTGTCTTTCAAACCCTGCACTTTCTTTTGTCTATCCTTTCAGATTAGCATTAGACGTGTTTTGAGTCAGTGCAATATGTCGTGTTAGTTGTATTAATAACAATTCAGTCTAGATTTGGTTCTTGAATAAACCTCTCCACAGAACGCTGTGATATTAACAAAATGGCTGTGTTGTCGTTGACGGATTATCTGCACCCTCTTCACTCACAATTCTCTTAAAATACCGTAAAATGTATAACTTTTAAATATAAACAATTACCTTTTTCTTGGCCAGCTGGGATCTCTTCATAGTCTACGGAATCCTCAATGCTTTTATAGTGCTCCTCAGCTGAGGGAAATGCAAGTATCCCCATTGTTGTATGGAAGCAGAGTGATGGAGACCAAACCTGTACATGCTGCAGTTGGGCCTGTTCTGCTCTAATCATCAGACCCAGGGTTTTATCCCTATCCAGCTGGAGCGCAGACAGCTTGAAACTAATGGTGGCTAGACCATCTCTTCTGTGGCCAAAGGCTTGACTCGCTTGCAAGGTAATTACACAGCAGAATATGAACACTTTGAATGATGAAAGTCCCAGTGTGCTGAGGGCAGTAGTTGACGTAGGCCTTGTGTGCGGAGGTCCCTTGGTTTGATTCACCGGAGAGTTTAGAAGTAGACTCAAGGGACTTTCTTGATGCCTGCTTTATTTCACAGCAGCAACGTAGACTGTTTGAAAAATCATGGTTCGCTTTACTTGCGAAACCATATAGACTTGGACATGGATGTTTGCATAAAAAAATCCACATTTAAATAACTATCCAAAACTGTAAAAAAAAAAAAAAAAACTGTATGTGTCTGTATTTCTCAAACACAGCAGTACTATTGTTATCATTATAATTTTATTACAAAAGGGTTTAGGCTTATTTGATCTCTGCAGACAGACAATCCACTTCCCTCTTTTATCTCAACATTCACAAATGTCCATAGAGAATATTCTAGATGACTAGAGAAGACAACTGAAGAGTAATCACCAAACTATACGCTCCTCCATATGATGCTGCATGACATATTTGGGACGGTAAATCTCTGCAAATCATGTCTGAATCAACAATATATTTTTGGGGAACAATCTTGCTTCCACTTTGCTGAAAATCAAGTGGTGAGTAAACATGTTGCAAAAAAACAACAACATGAGTACTGATACAGACACAAATCGTAAGATTAGACATATTTATGGCCAGAGCAAGTTGATTACGTCAGGATACGTCATTATTGTTTAAATGTCTAGTACATTTTTTTTCCATTGCATTCTATGGGTCAAAGCGTGGTTCTCAATCACCATATTTAAACTAACACCGCATGTATTCTATGATGGTGCCTTTCTTCATGTTATGGCTATGTATTTCAACTACAAGAACTGAAAAGTTACGACATGAAAAAAGGGTGGTATTCCATTCTATTGTTATTTTCACCACTATTTCTCTGAGAACACGAAGAACTACTTATGTGCATACCATAATACTCTTGATTAATGTGCATTTGTCAGCTTGTTTGTTAAACAGTATAAGTTTGTTTAAAAGTTCCCCTTTATCACACCTAGATGTAATATAATGATACTAATAAGGAGCAGTGCTGAGAGAAACAGGTTCTAAAGCTGCTATCATCCCAGAAATGTTACTACTCTTTATGGTAACTGTAATGTAAAATTTATATTTTTCAGATTAGATTGATAGATAAAAGGATACAACTATGTTTTTTAGTTCAATGATGTTGCTAATACTCAAAAGTTACCTTTTCCTGATATTTGTCTAACTACAAGAATGGATAGGATGTTGCAAAGATGAAAGTTTCTGGTTGTGGAAGTAGGACCTTATGTTTTTGGTCAAAGAACACAAGAAAGATTTAAAGAAATAAAATCTGTACCCTAGCGAGAGATCCCAATAAACTGCAAGTGGCACTAAATAAAACCTTTAGCACCTCCTGAAACAACATGATAAAAAGAAATTCTAACTCCTTACGAAATACTTAAATTCTGATGATACTGAATGTGACTACATTACAGTAAGTAACTAGGAAGGTACCACACCTAAAAACCTGTCAGGGAGCCATCAGTAAAGTAACAAAATGTATCAAACGATAGGTCAGCAACTGTAACAAGTTAGTAATTTGTAGCAACTAAGACAACACTGTGCAGATAAATAAACTGTGCATGATAACCTACACAGTACACACCTCTCATTCCACAAAAAAGTCCCAACCAGAAGATATACTGAACAATGACGCCCCCTCCCCTCCCCCCCTTGGCTTGACATTGACCTTGAGGCCGTTAATTCACTTCTGTTTTTAATACTTAGTATCTTACTATCTTGAAGAAAACACGGTATCTGAGTAGATCAAATTATCCTCGTTGCATTGTGGGTAACGCTAGCTTAAGTCAGTTATCGTGCTTGGCGGCTATGATTGAGAGAGATAAAGGTAAATGCAATCTTTGAGCTCCTGTCCAGACAGAAAGTTACGAAGTGGCACGGTTGAAATGTAGCCTGATTTACAGACTGTAATATTTTGCTTTCTTTCAGAAGTGTACCTGCAAATATATTTCTTTTGTACATGTTAAAAGGAATGTTTTCCATTCGTCATAGTACCGAAAAGATCATTGTTCTCATGTCACCCAAGAAAGCTTTAGGGGCTGAATTTGTTTTGATAATCTTTCAGTTTCCTTTGGGACTTTGTGTGAATATGTAGCACGTTGTATCATAAGAAAGATCCTTTAATGAAGAATTGGAGCCATGGGAGAGTACATACGCTCACAGTAAATAATGATTTGGGTGCACAACAACACAGTCTGAATCATTAGCTCATATTGTCCAAGATGGGGAATCTTTCCAAGGAAGCCATCAACAGACTAATGTTGTCTTACCTAGAAAGAAAGATGTAAAAAAGTGAACTTGCTCTCTGCGTGAATGTATGTTAGTGTGTGTATATCTATTGTTGTGTTTCCTAACACATTAGCCTAGAAACCCGAAGAACGGTCTCTGTAAATGTTCAGGCATCACAAAAAGATCATTATGGTGGAATCAATTATTGCTTGGATAGTTATTGTGCCGTCAACACAGTAGCGTCTGAAGATGCGAGCTACTGCTTTGAAATAGTGTCTGTTACACATGGCCTCCCCTTGGGCTCATCAACATTCCTCACAGAACATAGTGGACCAGTCGCCCTATGGGCCTGTCAAAGCGTTTACGTTGTTGAGTGAGCAGATAGCCCACGGTGTTCACGACGTAGACCAGACCCTGTCACCCGACAACCTACTCCCCCGTCCCTGTGGTGAACGGCAGACGGCTCTCATATGGGTGACAGCCAAAACCCATAGGGCAGTCGACCAGCAGACCAAATCACTGTGTGTGTGTGGGGGAGGGGGGGGGGTCCGGGGTTCATTGTCAGCTGTCATTAAATTAAACAAATGCAGTGCAACAGATCAGTTCCATAAGAATTCACAGAGATGTCATATCATCCTGCCATCTGACTGGTATGGAGTGAACATACCCGGTTTGATACAAGGATATGGGAACTATGTGAGTAAATACATATTTTTTTTCAATGATGTAGAGTGCAATGCTACTGAGTCAGCAGCAAAAACGGATGCAAGCAGGTGAAGGTAGCTATCTGTTTGCTGCTGATGTGCTTGAATTAAGCTTATCTGGCATAACCACGCACAGGCAGTGCAAGGAACAAGGGCTCATGTTTCATAGCAAAACTTTGAATACACAAGGTGCCAGGCAGCAGAACACTTGAAAGGGCACAGAGTAAGGGGCTAAAGCCCTGGTTCAGCTTCGCCATATTCTGGCTAGGAGTGCAGGGAGCCATTTAAAGAAGGTAAGAAAACAAGAAAACAAGGTTGCAAGGAATAGTTTGCTACTGAAGATTTGCTCATCTATAATAAATATAAAACCCAACCGACACATGTCAGTGGGCAAGCGGATTCTCGTTTATTTACGTTTCTGAGGTGAGTGGGTTGCTAAAAACAACATATTTTTGGGCAAGCTGAAACATTCGTCACCAGTCACAAATTCACAATAAAAGCTTAGATCGATTAATGAGACTCAGTATAAAAAAAAACACTAGAACAAATTTATTTTTACAATTTAAACCCAACAGGCATGGCATCAAATGCGTCCAAGCAATGGATTCAGGGTTATTTCCTGATATTTAAGTGTAAATGATCTAAATTTGTCAAAACATAAATTGTAAGCAAATATGACAATGTCATAGGCTACAAAGAACTACAAAGCTTCCATGGTGCTTCTTCTCTGAGCCACGTTTCACTGGGCAGGTTAATGGCCAGTAGTTTCCTCTGTTGTTTAAAACGAGAGGGGTTTAATACCTTCATTCATTAACACAGCCACAGCCCCAATAACAATTTACCATACTGTCTGATATTTCAAAACCTATTTTATTGTTCGCTGCTAATTTTGGATTAAACACATAATTTATTCCTACTTTGGCACTTGTTTCGATCTGAGTAACTAAACAAAGGGCTTAACGTGTAGGTACTATACCCAGATCATGTGATGAGCTTATCTGCTGTTCCTGCTGGAACCCATGTTTCACTTATGATAAATCTACAGACAGTAACTTTTTAAAAGGACAGATCAGACGCTCAGTCACATTCTAAAAACTGCCATGTTCACACCAGCATGCACATGTCTTAAAATATGTACAGTGATTTTGTCCAAATTATGAATAACGACACAATTGCCTGGAAGTGCCAGCTTGCTTATTTATGCTCCACCACGATTTGTCACAACCAGTTCACTGACTACTGTCACATTTTCCCCCTGCATATTGTGCTTGACATTTTCCAAGCATAATAGGCCACCCTATTTTCAAAGGAAACATTCCCTCACTCTCCAGACTTTTTTTTTGTGCAAGTAAGTTTTGCCTCATTAGTGTTTATGCTGATGTGGACTTACAAAAATAAATAAATGAAATTTCTATATTTGAAGCTAATAATAAAAAAGGGTGCTAAAATAAGTGTGAATTGGATTATATAAGGGCATTTCACTATTTAATTTGAAACCCTAAAGCTTCATCGTTACATTTCTATTTATAAGGCCCTTAAACCCATTATCATCATTGATTCACATCTTCTTCAGCCTTGACAAGTCTCACTCCACCATCCCCACCATGCTGTCAGTATGCCACAACCATTTTCTACTACCTGTCAACCCTGATCGATTTCAGTACAATGCGACTGTACTTTTTGACCTTCTGGCCATATTTGGATTTATTGATTTGACTCTGTCCACAGTCCTGTAGAGCATGACTCAGTACTTCGGAGCATGATCCTCTTTCATGTTGGAGTCCAGTGTGCGAGAGGCGAGGCTGGTCGAGGCCTGCAGCTCCTCTCTGTATTACCAGGGGATCAATTGACAGAGCGGCCATCAGGCTAGTTAAGTCCCAGATGGCCTATTTGCTGCAATATGACTGATAGTGTGGCATTCGGAAAGGAAAAAGCTTACCTGGCATCTTCTACTTTAACAATAATCGTTTATAAATTTGAATACATTTTATAAAACCATTAACAAATGTTACTATTATTAAAATAATATTAGTAAAAATAATTCATTTTATTTAGTTTTTAGCACTTTTCTCAAGACTCAATGCGCTTTACACAAATTGATTGCCAATTAATTACACAGAACGAACAACGAATGGACCAACAGCTATCAAACACAGCACTCAGTCTGAGTGATACCGCAGCCAATTTGCGCCAGACTTGCTCACCCAACATATTGTAACAGACTGGCACACACATAGGACACACAGACCGACTCCAGTTGAATTGGCAGTGACTGGTCAGGGCACTGGTAGGAGGATGGAATTTATCTAAATTATATATTTAGCACCCCTCCTAGAATCGCCACCTTAACGTGGTGGAGGGGTTTCAGTGTTCCTGTGATCCTGGGAGCTGTGTTGTCGGGGGCAGTAACCCCTGGTAGGATCTCCAATGGCAAATTGGTCCCAGGGGAGGGTCCAGACTAAGCGCGATTCAAAGACCCACGATGAAGCGGAACCAACAGCACTGTGGCACCTCGCCCGGAATAGGGAAACCGGGGCTACCCCCTGGAGCCAGACCCAGGGGGGATGCTCGCCGGCGAGCGTCTGGTGGCCGGGCCTTGACCCATGGGGCCCGGTCGGGCACAGCCCGAAGAAACAACATGGAGCCACCGCCTGTGGATCCACCACCTGCAGGGATAGACATCGGGGTCGGGTGCAATGCCAATCATGTGGCAGGCATAGGCGGGGACCTAGGCGTGCTGACCCCTGGCATCGTAGACTGGTCCTAGGGACGTGGAATGTCACCTCTCTGGTGGGAAAGGAACTGGAGCTAGTGCGGGAGGTGGA
>JAVQIZ010011811.1:0-13116 GCA_036023535.2 Galaxias brevipinnis | reverse complement strand
ATAGAATTTGGTACATCATACTTTACCAGGTATGTTAGAAGTATTTATTTTATTTTAGAATGGTTTTGTTTTCTGTGGATCTCCTAAGCAAATACGATTGTGATATCCATTTATCCTTCTCCAGCTAGCCGTTTACATCTAGCTACATGCTAGCAATTTGACAGGACTATTTGTAACTGGATAGATTTAGTCCCCAAAAATGCCAAGTAAGGTTCCAAACACTTTCATCAGTATTATATTTGCATTTGAATAGCATAGAGGTGCTGTAATAGGCCTATAAAAAATCCTTGTTATTTTAGGAATGACTGAGGTAAGTTGTGTAAATTGATTGATTTGCACAGCGTTCCACTTAGTATGGCTGTGTTTGTTTCTGCACGTGCACAATGTATTTATTTGTGATGTGCTCATCTGTGTGAATTGAGCTAATTTGATGCTTGATTTAATCCAGAATATGCAGATTTGCAGACACCTTTGGTACTCCTGAATAGCTAACATCTTACACCAATATGACTTATCTTCAAGTGCAAGTAGTAATAATTAATATCAAAACCATTGTTCCTTTGTTGGATGTACAGTGATAAGAACAAATTGTTAGTTTTGGCACAATAGAGGCACATATACATACAATTTACTGATATGTAACACACTTTTGCTCATACACTAGCATTAATCCAAATGAAATGAATATAAATACTATTGCAATCATGGCCACTTGTTACAGCTCTGCACATCCCACTTAGCTCCTTTGTTATGTATTATTTATGAAGGTTCACACTGGAAAACTGGCCCAGGCCAAAGGAAAATTTAAATACCTCCTGATTAAGCCATTATACCCACTGTTCTACTTGATTATAATCAATAGGCTTTTGAAAACAAAAACAGCATTGGGTTTAAGAAATTGTATAATTCTTACATTTATTGACATTGCACTGCTATATTGATAAGATTTGACTGCTTGACTGTAGCTTAATGTATGTTAAACATGATTTCCATGTCCTGAAATCCTCAACATAATCTTGAAAACCTATGAATTTATAAGCTATAACTTACAGTCTTAGTTGAAATCAAACAACACATCGCTAAATAAACATTACAGTAATATAACAAAAAAAGTGCACACATTCCTGAAAGCAAAGCACAAACCATCAAAATCAAGCATTAAGCTATTATAGCTTAACATTTAATTGCTTGCATACAGTATGTACATGTTGACGTCATAAAACAGCTTTTCAAATCTGTTATCTAAAAGATCAAATATGACTTACTTTCATTCTGCTATAAGGACATTCTCCATGTTATGAAACGCTCATTTTTATTTTACCAAGTGGAGCCCTTGTAGTTATTTCCGTCAGAAATAAAATGGAGCACTATCATGAGAGGCAAATAAGAGGTGCAGTAAAAAGTATAAATATCTAGAGATACACAATTTGACGTGTCCTTTTCATACAGTTACTTCTGCCTGAGATAAAGGTCTCATTTTCAAAACAAAAACTCATTATTTCAGATTGACATCTGAGGTGGGTCTTCTGTCATATCAATAGTATCATATTAAATTTATAAAAAATGTTGGGGTTAGTTGAGGAAAACAGGAGCTTTAGTCGGAAGCCTACTGCCAAACGCCAAGCATGTCACTATAGCCCACTAAGAACAATTTTTGCAATATACACACAATGTCAGCAATGACACATGGCCATATTCCACATCAATGATTGGGTGCAAGACCCTTCATCCCTTACAGCTAGAAAGGGGAGGGGGGTGCAGGTGTGTGTGCAGTAAATGAGCAGTATGCATTCAACCGTGGTGAGCAGATAATGGGAAAGCAAAGAGCATCATTATATCCGACAAGCTCTGCTGCCACGCAAACCTTCCTACGATTTGCTGTAAAAAAAGAGCATCTGTGTGACTTTTTTTTTTGTGTATGTTTAAATGTGTGCCACTGTCTTTTATCCAGTAATACGATAACATTTATATTTAGGCAGAAGCTCTGGTTATTTTTTGTTGCAATTAAGCAGCGTTCAGTTACCTTTTAAACAAGCCACAGATAGCATGCATTCACCACCATTGATCAGTCTATTTGCTTAGGGAATTATTCATAATTATTTAATCTCACAAGGCAAATGGTTCTGAAAGACACAAGCTCACAAATAGCTTTTACATTTTCAATTTCTTTTCAAAATGATTTACAGCTTATGAAGCAAACTTTGTGTTTTAAATCGTTAGCAGCAAATCAGCACTTCTATTACTTAAACCTTTGGTATGACAAAGCCTTTATGACAGTTTTTAAAGGAACACTTTCACAGAATTTGCAGCACGCCTGTGCTGTGCGTTTTCCGTTTCTGTACCCCACATCCCACTCATTGCCACTAAAGCAGCAAAGCATTTGCCTCAATCTTCTGGATCCACACGCTGTCTTTTCCAACACTTTGGAAATGCCTTTCTTGTTTCTTTTGGGGTTTTTTGTGCCTTTGCAAGCAGATGAGTAGCCTTTGTAAAAAAAATAATAGATGAAAGTTGAAGATAAGGCAGTCCAAGTCATTACCCAGCCCCTTTTTTTCTCTCCACTCCTACAAAGGCAGCCAGAGAGCCTCAGTTGTTATGTCCACAGCATTGTATTTGCTCCCCTGAAAATAGCAGGGCATAAGGATTAAACGTAGTCCTGCAGGCTATAGCCAGCCTTGATGTCTTTTGGGGGTAGTCTTGAAGGAGAGTAGTACAGCTGTTCCTGATCCTGCTGGAGTTTCTCCTGTGAAGGCGTGTCCTCTTCTGTGTTGTCTTGTACGAGGTCATGTTTGGGAGTTTTGACTCGATTCGGCGACTCATGGCACGGCTGTTCCTTCAGAGTCGCCTGCTCGCGGTGGAGCTGCTCGCGTTGCAGTTGTTCGCGGTGGAGCTGTTCCTGACGCAGCTGCTGCTGCAGAAGTTTATCGGGATCGGTGGAGGACGTGTAGTCCAGTGGTCCCTCTCTTTTGCTGGGACACGACAAACAAAAGATCACCCCCCCAGACAGGAGGAAGCCGGCAGAGATAAACGTCACATACACCGCGCCCCCAGGCTCATATTTGCTGCTCTGTGGCACATTGGAGTCCAAAAAGCTGGTAATTACTTCATTGGTGAACCATGACGCTGGCACCAAGCAGAGGACACCCGCAAGAACAAAGCACCCTCCAGCGGCAATTGCGGTTTGTCCCTTCGCCCGATGGCTACCACCCCAGCGGGTACATTTTAGCCCCAGGGCTGCAAGGCAGAGGCCAAGGCATGCCATCATGCAAGACAGGACCATGGTGGTCCGAGCGGTTTGCAAATATGCGGGCAGGGCAAGCACCGAATACTTCAGAGTGCAGCTGAACACGCCAGTGCTGTACCAGGTGCAGTCCATCCACAGTCCCTGCATCTGGGAGATGGCGGTCATGATGTTGGAGCCCACGTCGGCACTTACCTTCCAGTTGGGCAAGAGAGTGGCCACTGTGGCACCAAGGACACCTATAAGCGCCAAGACAAAGGCAAGGATCTGCATGGCGGACGACGCCATCGCTTTGTCCCCTTGTCGCCCGCGTGGCGTTCCCTTCCCCCTGGAACCAGGCACCCTCACCTTGCGGTGGCCCAAGCTCACACCGCCTCTCCCTATCTCGCCGGCGCAGGTCCTGACAGCAGATAATTCCTCAGTGCAGGCTCCAGTGGGCTGCGATAAAAGCGAAATGAGAATTGAACTGAGCAAGCAAGCGTGACGATCAGACAGATGAGGCACAGGCAATGGTGATGTGGAAAAGGAGACTGCGCTTTTCCATTTTTTCCTTTATTTTAGGGGACACACTTTGAGTTTGCCTGCATTTTGTACGCAGCATTCAAGTTAGTGGTGATCATTGAAAGTGTCAATTATGTAGATTTAAAGTGGTAGTGCCTTTTAACTGTAAGTGGGTTACTTTTTTGTAGCATTGCAATGTTGTAACTAAACATATCACAACAATGCCATTCGAGTACACTACAGAAAAAGCTGAGGAATAATTTATATATTTATAGACATTTCATGACATTTCTAGTTTCTTGCTTTTTAGAATGAAATTAAATTTTTCAAAAGTAAAAACATGTAAATCTTTGCAAGGAAAACGACTCACCTTTTTGTGTTAGGATGGATTCCATTTTGCGTTAGTATGTTTCAGGTTTCTAAGGAGAGACAGAAGCACTTTAAGACACTATGCAAAAAGAAAAAGGTTCGGTAATTAGCCTCACAACATACACATTGTTACAATCGACCATTTCTTACGTCACCTTAGCAACGGTAATTGTACATGCATTCTCCTTTTCAGTTCCCCATAAAAGATGGGCTACGCATGTCTCTGAGCTGTCTCTAAAGAGAAGGAAGAGTGGAATGATGGACACACTGCATAACTGACCAAAACTCTTGTTGTATTGCGGTGAGAGGGTGGCTGAGCATAGATAACCTCAAGGTCATTGATTCATTATAAAGAGCCGCATCGGGGTGTTTTCATAAAATTCACAGACAAAGAAGGAAACAGGCCGGTAAAAAGCTCATTTTCATCAATCCTCATGAATGTCTTGAAGGAGTTTTTTTTTACTTCCATGTTTATAGTCTTTGGATTTTTCAGACAAAGTTAATGAAGCAAATTTTTCAGATTAAAACTATTTGACTTGGTTATTGATCAAGGTCCTATCTTTGTGACAGCATTGTGCCCTGATTGGGATTGCAGTCTCTGGAAAGGTGTCTCTCTTTACGTGACCACATGAACTATGGCAGGCTGCAACGCACTGATAAGCTTAAGAACCGCCCCCCACCTTTTGTTGAGATTGAACACAGCAGTATACCAACAGTCACAACCTATCCTTATTGTAATTCCCTGTGTGCACACGCACTGTGTGATTGCTAAAGGCACTGCATTGTGGCAGCCCTTTTTAGACCAGAACAATCACGCAAGGACCTAAAACCTGAAACGTCAATTTCCTCCTCCCTGCCAGGCTTTTATCGTAATATGACCTGACTGCCTTCCACCCAAAACAATTAAAGATGGCTCTTGCCTTTTCTCAACATTCAATCTGCGTTATTGGTTAATAGAGAAAATAGAGAAAACCTATGAAAGGGAACATTATTACCCAGTCTATTAACTCACTTTAGGCTACTCTATTCCGGCTCAGTGATGGCAGTCTCCCTCCCCAGGCCAGCCTATATCCAACCCCCCTTCGAGGCTGAAGAGGGTAAATGCCACAGTGATCATTACCACAGCAGTGGTCCTCATTAAGAGGCCCGTCATGGCTCTAATGAGGACGCACTCCTAAAGGCTCACGGCTCCCCTCCATCCGACTCTAGCCGTGAACCACACCGTCCTAAAGTTAAATGACAGCATGTATCACAGACTGTAGAGCACCTACTCCTAACCCCGAAGCCTTAGCGTCCAAACTGATGCATGGCCCTCTTGACATGTGTACTCTAAATCAGATGTGTTGTTTGTTTACTTTTCGTGCTTGTTGCACTGTGTTGTACTGTGTGGGTGTGATTTACTGTGTAATGGTCTGCGTCCCAAACATTGGAACTGTGCTGAAGGAGGTGAATTAATAATGCAGTGGGCCTGTACAGAGGGACTGGCAACACATACAGCTACGATGTGAGAGAACATGGCAGGCTATGAGCAGGCTCAATAGATTTGTCCTGCGTCTCCCTCTGGCCACAGACATTTGGTATGAAACTGAGGCTAGCTTTGCCCAGCAACTGGACTAATAGTAAATGAAGATGCAGTTTTTTCTTTGATATTGTGTCTGCATTAAGTACAGACACCGCTACTGGCAATATTGTTAAATGATCCCACAGAATTTACTTTCTCTTTTATGGTTCTCTTATTTTCAACACAATGTAGACTCTCTTGTAAACTTTTGAGAAATGCCCACTTTCTGACTGCCCAGTCTATCTTGCTTCTCTCTTCATGGCTTCTTCTAAGAATGTCTTTCTCGTTATGTTGGCCAAAACTTCAAGGTCATGAACCTTCACTTGCGTGACCCGAACGGAAAACATTCACATTGCATTTTCATAACGCAGAAGGCTAAACATAACAGTTACGTAAAATATTATCTTTCACTTTTATAATTTTTATTATTATTTATTTTTTTAAGACTTCTACCAGCCAATGTATTTTAATCATGGGGCGACACATATTTTGTATGAAATCTGATGCATTTGTTTTGTCCTGGCCCCTTTGCTGTAATGAGGGCGTGGGAAGAGGAAAGCGAGGAAACAAGGCTGCTAACACACAGCTCACTGAATATCTCTATTTAGCATATCTTCTGAAGCGGTGGAATGCCACGGTTAATCCTCATAACAGTCTGCATCGCTTGACTCATTATTACTTAAGAAATGTATTTATTTACATGTAGCTGTTTCTCCAAACATATGTTTGTGTTGTGCTCTGTTTGGAAAGGAATACATAGAAAATGTATTACAAAGGTTATAGAATGTTTCTAGAGGTGTGATGAGCATGCTCATAAAATAAACCTGCCGATGAAGATGCCTGATTTGTCTGGATTTCATTACAGGTTCCGTCTCTGCCCTTTGTTTTCTCTTTTACAGCTTTGTTGACCCAAGGCCATTAAATATGTGCGCTGAGCTCATTCAGCAAAAATGATTTTCTAAAGGTAAAATGGAAAAGGCAGCCTACTCCATAGACGGATTGAAAACACACTTTTTGGAAGCTATGCAGTGAAGGAAAATGGATGGGATATGAGAAGTGGTTCTTTTTAGATCATCATGGCAGTGTGCAATTGGAATTTCAGTTTAGAGAATTCCCCTGCAACTGAGAATGCCTTTCCATGAGCAGCTATTATAGCTCTGAGGCCTCTAACCCTACCTCCCCTCCCCCTAAATCATGGAATTGACAGGAATCTAAGTGGCCTATTTTCTCCCCAGTCGGTGGCAATGCAACCTTCTAAAAATGACCTTCCAGTTTTTTGTTGTCTGAGAACAACTGTAACTATTCATTTATAAATTACATATTGCTGGAATACTGATAAATTTGAAAGTACAATTTGATAGTAAAGTTATTCAGAGCTTTCCTTTTTGGACTTGGATCATCAGAGAAAATAAGGATTCTAAATCCTGTTGCCTGATTGGATGATAATTTCTTCTGGCTAAACTTGGCACAGCAAATAAACAACCTCTCAGCAAAGTTCTTAAGACAAGGCAGATGGAAAACTATCCTAGGTTACATAACACAGGGAAGTTGCTAGCAGATGTAGTTACCACACTGTCAACCAGCCTCAGCCCTATATGCAGTGGTATGGGTTTGTTAATCAACACTATCTGAAATGGGCCTACTATTTAAGCATTTTTATTAAGCCCCCTTTATTTAATATTGATAGAATATTTTTTTAATAGAAACCCTTGGCTAAGCGGTTCATACATATTACACAGTGTTTAAATTGTAACCTGCATACTGTATAACATACCAGATGAATGTTCACACATAAGAACCACAGAAATAGAAACAAGACCCTTGAAACTCACCGGTGTTCAGCCAAACAAACAACCTCATTTGGACTGTGCGTGAGTCAGTGTAAAAATGATTAGGCTTCCCGTGTGTGTGTGTGTGTGTGTGTGTCTGTGTAAAGTGTGTTTGCATGCAGAACGAGGGTGTGAGTATATTATGTCATGTCAGCGAGTGCTGTTTCATGCTGTCACAATGAGTGCCCAACACAGGTAGAGCGAGGACCCCAGGCATGGATGTCAGTTGAATGCAGACAGAGTCCAGCACAGCACATTCCTGGAGCTCCACGCTGTCAGCGCGTTACACTCCCAGGGAACCCAGTTACGAAGAGCAGCTTCCATACCAAACACCATGGACTGTGGCTGGCTTGTAGGATAGAAACACTGGTCAGAGTCTCGAATCCGAATGTATGGTATCCATCTTTCTTGGTTTCTGCACAGTGTCCTGAACGTCCCTTCAGATATGCCACGGACGAAGGCCAAGAGTCCACAAACAATTGATCCGGAAGACCCCTGCTGTTCCCGAGCATGCAAAAATATGTTTGTCTGTTGCTCAGAATAAAACTCACATGAGTGAGTGGAAAAGGAGGATCAGGAGGAGCTGGAGGAGGAGGAGGAGGAGGAGGAGGAGGAGGAGGAACTATGCACAGCTGGCTCTCATGGGATTCTGTCAACACACACACTATGACTTGGTGTATGTGTCAGTTTATCCTACCAGCGTGCTCAGGAGCGCAGCCCTCCGTCTTCACCCCGAGACAGAAGCAGCCCTTCCGCCGCCATCCGCACCTCCTTTTAATCCCTCCTCTGCTGAGACCATCACTTCAGTTTCGTCTCCAAGCCCATTTTTTTGTCTGCAAGGAAGAACGCACGTTGAAGTGTTTTCTCTGCTCGGGCTGTCAGGCTACTGTTGAGTGGCAGTCCACTGGGGAGGGTGGAGACTGGTAGTGAATTTAAGTCTGTGTGTGTGCTCTCGTGTGTGTGTATATAAGGGAGAGTGTGGGTGTGCGTGAGTGAGAGAAAAAAAGACCGTGGAGTGGGCCGTCTTTATGGTCCTTCACACAGATGTTACTGTGGCAACAGGATCTGAACCAGTTTGCTATGGCACACAGCCCCCCTGCTTTCCCTTTAAAGGAAGCGCTCACACTATTACAAAGACCATAACCCTCTATCCTTTACGGTGGCATGTTTTTATGTGCTGGCTTGCTACTTCTTTTTCTATGTAAGTCAGTGAGTGTCTGTTTTGTTGCAACTGGCCAGCATATAGGAGGCTTGCGATGCTGCACTCAAAGTACTCAATCAAGGAAAATCAAAGGCACTGTCTGTCGCCTAACATGAAAACATAGATTTAATTCACTAATGGCTATGGCCCTCTCGCTTTTGTTAGGACAAAGACGGGAGAACAAAGAGGGATGTGGGCCAAGAGCTCCATACCCACGTATGATTATCATCACCCACTCAACCTTAACAAAAAGACTTGGAGAGGGGAGCTGCAATTATGACTCATTGTAGTCGAGAACACATCCCACCGATCTAGGCGTCTTTCAGCTGGCTTGCTGTGAATTTTCGAATTGATTTCATCCCTAACTGTAACTTTGAAAGTAAAATGTTTAGTTGAGCTATTTTTATAACTTATCACGACGATATGAGCAAAAATTTCAGCGTAAGTCTGTTGAAAAAACTCCAAGATCTAGACTGAAAACTAGGGGTGAAAAGGCTTCTTGCCCTCATGGTTTTCTCATAAATTACCAGGATGATCTCTGTCAACCAAAATGTACATATTTAGACAAGGCCGTAAAAGAGACAGTTTATTAAATGTTACAGTATTTTACATTATCTGAACAACATCAAGTATATGAAAAGAATGTAGACATATATTAGATAATAAATTATTGACCAGCCAAATTCAAATTAATAATAACATAATACAACAAAAATATTTTCAGTAATACATTTTTAAATCACGTCTTGGTTCTTGTGTGTACAATTAAATAGGAAACATTTTTAGGAACATTTTGAAATAGGAAACACTGTTTATTCGGAGTGCCAGAGCATTTCCATAGTACTACAAAAAAAAGACTTTAAATGAAAATATAAATATTATTCAGTGACAGATTATCAAAATGTTTTACATACCTTGAATCAAGCATTTCCAAACGTGCTGAAAACGCTTTTGTCAAAAATGAGCAATATAAAATAAAGAGCTGCTTATTTACATACTGCATGATATTTACAAACACTGTCGAAAAGAGCTAAGTAAATAAGAATGTTAAGAAAATGTTCCCTAATTTAGGAAAAATATTTAACACAAAAATATGCAATGTAACAAAAAAAGCATTTACTTATTTGGTTTTGAAAGTAGAAACTGAGGTTTAAAAAAATGCATATTTTTAGAGTCTTCAGTATGAGGTATCCTCCAGTTAGAGATATTCATTTCCCTTCCAGCGTTCCGCATCCCTATAATGTGGGAATGGCAGCCTTGTGGATCCCCATGAGAGTGTCATAAAAGCAGTCCTCATTGACCGCAGAGGTCATGCTTTGATCGCTAAAGTCCCTCTCCAACAGGCTGTTAAGGTCCACACACTGGGGCTCCTCCAGCATCCCTAGAGACTGGCCACTCCGCAGGCTGGCGCTCCTCCTCTGAGCTTGAGGTGGATGGTAGCTGTTGGCTCGTCCAGTCTGCTCCTGCCGTGGGGAGCCCATACACTGCCCTGGCTTCTCTGTGAAGTTGAGCCTCTGGAGCTGCTCCTCCAGAGCACTGGTCAGGGAGCACAGCCTGGGTCTCTTGCCCAGTGTGCTGCTCTCTGTGAGGGGTGGACCCGTGCCGCGGCTGGGGAGCTGGGGCTCCGAGCGGGTATCTCCGGGGTAAGGCCCGCTGGAGACGCTGCCCTCGTCGGAGTGGTTCTGGCCCGTGGTCCTCTGGGCCTCCGCGTGGCGCTGCTGTCTCCTCCTCCAGGGGCCGGCTCGCTCAGACAGGGGCTTGGATCGGTAGAGGGAGCCCGTGTGTTCCCTGAAGACCCTCTCTGTGGGGCCTGGCCGCCTCGTGCCGTCTCTCCACAGGGAGCGCAGGGCTTTCACCACGCTGGCCTTGTTCTCCAAACCACTGGAAAGGACAGTTCTTAGTTTAATAATACATAAAATATTATTGCACTTTCTTACAGAGACTACACAGAGACGTGTGTTGTCTCTCGGTGGTTCTCTTCCTCTCTCTCACCTGCTGCACAGCTGGAACACGGTCTCTGGCCTCCCTTCCACCTGGGACTTGGTGTGGACCAGCTCCCAGATACACGGGTTCTCTGTGCCTGTCATTAGGGTAGAACAGACCTAAGGTCAGTGTAACGTCACAGAGTGCACAGTTCAGACTGAGTTGCCGACGCCCTGGCTACTATGACACAGTGTGGGGGTCAAAGAGGAGAGGTGGAAAGAAGGGCCACTCACCCGCGGTGTTACCGAGTCGGACATGCACGGCAGACACGGGAATCAGCCAGCGGAACTTGAAAGGGTCCAAGTCCACTGAGCGGGAGGTAGTCTACATCAAAACAAACACACACACACACGCATAAGGAACCTGGAACGTGACACACTTTTACTGCAAATAAAATGAGCAAAAGCGGTGGGCGGGGTTTACTCACCATCCTCTTTTTTAACTTGCTGCTCTCACGGTAGACCAAAATCACGGCTCTTTTGAACACTGAGGGGAAAGAGGAAAGAAAACACTTTGTTTGCTACGAATAACCAAACAAAACGGCTCAAATGTAAAAACGCATGTCGCTGTCCACGCCACAGAAGCCCCCCGCCACGCGCCGCCCATTGAACTCACCAAACAGACTGATCTCGGGGTTCTTCCTCATGCGGCCCAGCGAGGGGAGCGGGTTGAGCCACACCTCAGAGGAGTGGATGAGGAACTCCCCCATAGAGATCTCTGTGACCTTAACAAAAATGGCGACCATTAGTCAGTAGCCAAGAGGCTAAACTCTACAACCTAATCCTAAATGGACTTTGTACCAAACCAATTTTTTCTCAATACGTCGCAACCATTACCTCTTTCTCCGGCCCACTCTGCTCGGCCACCAGCTGGTCGAACACGGTGCCGTAGTCCTCATAGATCTTCTGCATTTCATTAATATGGCTGGCCACCCTCTCCATCGCTTTCAGGGCTTCTACATAGAAAGCCACAATCAATAGGTCATGTTTAATATGTATGCAAAGCTATTGTGTGTGTGTGTGTGTGTGTGTGTGTGTGTGTGTGTACCTGTGAGGTGACTGTGCTCCTCGCTGTCAGAGTCGGTCAAAGACACCAGCTCCCGCAGCAGCAGGGGGTACTTGAGCACTCTCTGGACTGGTTTAATGAGGTAGGACTCCAGGGTGGACGAGTGCTGCTTGGTGGGGTTCCTCGCTTCTAAGAACTCCTTAAAGGCCCGATCTGTCTTAGCTGTGGGCGGAAATGATGACTCTGTTTTTTTTTTTGGTCAGACTCAAGGGAAAGGAGCTTTTCATCCCCACAATCAAACCTAACAACGTGTGAGATTAAATTTTCCTCCCCTCGGATGAAGGGAGTAAAAAAAAAAAGAGGCAATTCTTAGGCTTGGCTGTACATCACTACCTCTTTCCAGGACTTTCTGGACTTTGATGTGGTTGGCACAGAAGCCGCTGTAGAGCTTGAAATGATCTGCGTAGTAGAGAAAGGAGCCTCCCAGCGAGAATAGAAGTTTCTAAAGGGACAACAAACAACAAAAGCAACAACACACCAGGTCAAGACTTTTGAGAACTGTATGAAAAAAGCCCTGACTAACACTCACTCGATGGGTTGAATAACACGAACACCTTGCGTAGACGGTGTCTTTCATGCCTCCGCTACCTTGAACTGCTCGGGGGTCTCCAGGGAGCCGAGGTCGGGGCAGGAGGCGACGTGCTCCTCCAGGGTGTGGAGGAAAACTCTCTGGAAGTCGAGCATCTCGGGCAGGCTGCCGAACAGAGACTCCATCTGACGGGGGAGAGGAGAGTACAACGCTGTCAGAAACCCCCACCCCCCCCGAGGGAGAGCAAGGCTGCTGTCATCTATTACCGACGACATGTACGCCCGAACCAAACATGGGCGCGTTTCCTCTTGTCTGTGTGACCCTGCACAACGTACCTCGTCCTTGCTGAGGAAAGTCTCGCTCTGTAGGGGCGTAAGGTAGATGTCGAACAAACCGCTTAGGTCCTACATTATGGAGGGAGAGGGAGAGAGAGAAAGAGAAAGAGAGAGAGAGAGAGAGAGAGAGAGAGAGAGAGAGAGAGACTATCTCAGGCCACAACATCACAATCTAAAACGTTGTAACTGCCAGGCTGAAAGTAACATCACGCTACAAGGGGAGTATCATCATTCCCATGATAGACAGATGTGGCACACGGTAAGCCGCCATTTGAAAACCCATTACATGTTAGACAATTTGAAGGCTCATCCATCACTGTTCTTCTTAACGCTATGCGTAATCAGAGACAAATTTTATTTCCAGGTCCGGAATGTTCTGAACCGCCTTCGTTTATAGCGCTGCGGAGGCCGGTGGAGCTCCTTACCTTGACGTAGGACTTCTCCGTGTCAACCAGCTCCTGGATGACCTTGCACAACCTCTCGGACACAGACATGTGTCTGG
>JAVQIZ010011809.1:0-17208 GCA_036023535.2 Galaxias brevipinnis | reverse complement strand
ATATATATATATATATATAATGTATGTATATGTATATATATATATATATATATATATATATATATATATATAATGTATGTATATGTATATTGTGTATATATGTATCTATATTGGATTGTTTGTGTGTGTATATATACAGGCTATAGGGTTTTATATTATATTATATTATATTATATATCCAAAAGTTTCTTTTTTTCTCCTCCCATGTTTATTCCTTTTAATCTTTATTCAGTTGGACCAAAGAGCGTCGCGTGCTCTTGGTTCGCAGAACACAGAAGCCTGTGGAGAGGAATAAGTGGGTTCAGGTGCGACCGCTACCAAGTGCCAAGACCTACCCCATACAGTACGAGGTAGGTGACCGATATGATTCCACCAACCTATAACATTGTTTAAAAACCTCTTAATTTTATATAATGTTTAAAAAAAAAGGTGTATTGTAATAGCTAGCATGTCATTTAGTTAACGATTGAATCCAAAACTATTCGGGAGATGAAGATGTATTTACCTGAAGTGGACAAAGTATCTGCAAATCATTGAAAAGAGTAATTTTCTTCCCAAAACCCTAGCTTAAAGCAATACTAGTGCTTTGAGTTCATATTTTAAACTCTTATAGGATGGCTTCAGACTTCCACCAATTTGGTGACATTTGTCCACTGCCACAAAAAAAAAAGATTGATGGCAGTGCTGCCACTTGATTTTTGTTTTTTTATATTTATTATTAAAATCCTAAAGTCATATTTTAGTCATACAGTTCAGTTGTTTGATTATCCTCCTTTAAAGTACCCACTGGCAGCATTTCTTTCTCTGTCTTTGCGTGGTATAGTGTAGCGAAGCACCAATTTGACCATTTTGCAAGAAAGTGTCCATTGATTTCATATAAAATACCCCCCCCCCCCGAAAAAAAGCTGCTTCACACTTTTTGAGCTACTGCCACTAACTGTAAAATGTTAGTCTGGATCCCTGTATAGGCAACTCGAGGTCTGAATTACACTGTGGCAATGTGTTTACCTACATATCATTAAACAGTTTGTAACACTATGATTTTGTTAATGATCCCCGGGGTAGTTATGCGGACAAATTTTAAAGCAGAGGAAGTGCAACTATATTGGGAACTGCACCTTTGCACACAGTGAAGAGGAGAGGGGACTGTGGACCTACATGAAGAACAAATGTTGTACGTTGTTTTTGGTTTAAACTATCAGTAACTAAACTTCTAAAAGTTGCAAAACGACTTCAAGGCCCTACTATTACACTGCAAGGTTTATAACTCTGACATTTAGGCACTTGTAATTTACTTACATTTATGAAATAATAAATAGATTTGTCACACGAATGAGAATCAGAAATTCTGTCGGATTTTAAGTCTATACATGAGTCAAACTGACTACAGTGGAGGCCTGTATGTACCACGTAGCATCTCTTGCCATGCCTCATTCTCTCCCCTTTGTCCAGTGTTGGACATGCAGCAGATCTATGAAATGTGGCTGTCTTTGACCAATCACAACCATCAAGAAGGAACCCTTCTCACTCAGCCCGTGCAACAGGCGGATGAGAAATACATCGCCATGCCAACCGACAATGCGGAGCCCATGGTTGGTAGCCTCTTTAGTTAATAATGGACTACAATTATGAATTTACTTGGGTCAAGAAAATGGGAAATGACTATCCCAAGACATTATGTAATATATTGTGACATTTTAATAACGGCCATATATTCTATGTGTATATATGAACAAAAACTTTTTTTTTTTTTTTACGCACCTAAATTTGGCATGGGGTGAGGGTTTGTCTATTGTCATGCCTGACTTACCTTGTGTCCCAGAATGGCTACCACTGTCGTCTGTGTGGGAGACACAGTAACAGTGAGCGCCAATGGCAGCAGCACATCTCCTCAGAGAAGCACAAGGACCGTGTGTTCGGCTGTGAGGGGGAGGAAGAGAGCCTCACCTGGACATACCGCTTTCCCGGGCAGGATTTCCGTCTTTGCCCAAGGTTGGTCCCACATAACACAGTACCTGCATTGCAATGCGTTGGTCGAGATAATTGTATTCTACAAATTTGCAGTAAAATACGAGATCTCCTTAGTTAATTGCTAGTGATTATTGTGTAACGTATTTACAACTTCCATTTTTTGTGTTCATGTCATACCAACGGACACTTAAATTCACGCAATCACTTTACAACATCATTTGACCTTATTCTAGTGGTGTATGTGCTTGTGTAATATTAATGTGTTGATTTTGATTGACAGGTTGGTAAGTGAGTGTCCTGAGGGTGCGAGCTGTGATTATGCCCACAGCCCTGAGGAGTTGGTCGAGTGGAAGGAGAGGCGGGACTTCCTGCGTAGAAAGCTGGCCAAGGCCCGTGAGGACATGCTTATCATGCCGTGCGAGTCTGACTTTGGGAAGTATAACTTTTTGTTGCAGGATTAACCCTTGCTTTACTGCACACAATGATAAGACGGAGCATTATGCCAAACTGGTCTTAATTTGCAATTTGAGAATTCCTGAAAACGAAATAAAACAAAATGTGATTGGGAATTTGATTATGCCATGGGAAGCATTAATGCAATTTTTTTGGGGATCTGCTTAAGTGCACTATATAACACATACATAAGTTATCCCTTCATACAGTAAGTACATGATTCACATTAATACATTCATGTAGTGATTCTTTCTTGAAACACTAATTCAACCTAAAGCATATGTTTAACTGTGGTAAGTGCATTTGGTATTCAGAGTCTTCTATTCCTACTTGTATATTTAAAGTAGGTTATTTCACTTTTTTTCACAGTTTTGGGTTATTTTAAAAACTTCTGTTACTGTCCACATGTTCACCAGTACACAAATGCAGTTTAGATGTACTCTTATGGGAAATGCAGTATTATGTGGGAATGAAAGCTATGTCTGCTGTTAAATCAATTACATGTTTTTGGTTAACACCATGCTGTGTTACATAAAGACGCATTGGGTTTCAACTTTACAGCCATGGCAAAGTAGTTTGATTATTTGCTATCATTGGAGGTGAAATTTAAATTATTTTGATGTGTTGAGGTATGTTTGGTTTTATTGTTTTGAAAGTGAGAGAGGTTGTCTTTTACCACTTTGAAAAGTTTAAAACAAATTTGTCTGGAAACATTGGAAAAATGTATTTACTTTCAAAAGGGAGTGTTCACACCTATTTTTTAGAACAGGTTAGTTCTTTTGATTTTATGAAGTACAACTAACTTTTCTTTTTCTATATGTGTTCTTTAAACAACAAAATCAATGTACTTTTCAAATCAAGAAGAAAAATATTATAGGCATCCAAGACTGTATCTGAACTTACTCTATAGTTGAACCCCAACAAATGCCTATCAAGAAAGAAGTGCCTGAAGTATTTAATGGACAGGTTTAAGTTCCTGTTGAAAATCAGTCTTGTTATGGTTTTAAGCCTTGATCTTAAAGTGTTGAAATGTACTGCAAATGTCTTAATGTTTCGACTGCCAACATATCTGCCAAACTGTCTGTTTTCTTTGACCAAAGAAATGTCCTTTGACCAAATTTTACAAGATATTAAAGAATAAAACTATATTTGAAAAAAGTGAGTTGTCTGTGTAGGTGTCAACTGCATCATTGTCTAATTAAAGCCACTTTTACTATAGGAGACTACATGAAATACATGTATGCATGAATCAATGTCACTTTTCTCTTATCAGGTTCCTCGTAAGCATTCCACATTTCAGAATTTTGTGTACAGCAAAATGAATAGCCTATTATTCATATTTAATATCTAGTCTGTATGGATATCGCCTTAAATATGGACAATGTATAACTTGATATGTTTGAATAATAAACATGTTTTAGATTAGTATATTGCGCAGAAGTTCGCTTATTTCCCTTATGGTCATTTAAATGCGATCATGCGTTAACTACGATGTACACCAGGCGGGTAAGGCACGTTTGTTATTGTAGCCATAGAGCCCTCCCTCGTTATGTAATTGGCTGTGGAGTACAACTGACTCAACCTTTCGCAAATTGAATCTATCAAGTACTTGAATAAGCATGAGCTAAGTCAATTGACAACACATCATTGGTTAGCCCCAAAATATGATGTATTATTCATTAATCTAGAAGGCGTGGTTTTGTTAAACATTCTTGCTAATAATAGTTCCGTTTCCTGCACACACGCATTGGTTACCCGTGACATCTGAGAAGTTAATACAAAGTACTAGAAGTCAGCGAAAGGCAGAATAGTTTTGTATTTGAGAATATATTACGATTTATTTTACAATCAGAATAGTTTTTATACTCATCTGTCATCCGGCGTTGAACATGTCTACAGTGAAAAATCAAATGATCTATGGGGACCGGGACGTCTACAGATCCTTGATAGACTATCAATTTTCTTTTCCTGCATTTGATGACAGTGGTAAGCAAACACTTTGTTTAAAGGGTTAATTCATGTCAGAGCAGTTAGCCTTGCTGGATCTATGCAACCTGTTAACTTGTTGAATAGGGACACAGATTGGATCATAGGACATTGTGTTTCTTACTGAAGCCAAAATATCCATATTTTTATGGCGCTAAATCAGTGACTTTATCTGTAAAAATAAGATTTGCAATTAATTTCTGTTTGCAAAAGGGATGTGATTAGAGACTTTCATTTTTGCATCTTTAAAAAAAGATTTGCAACTTCTTTCTGTTCTGATATGGGTCTGAAAACAGCCTCCCCTGCAGTCAGGGGAGAAGTAGTTTGCTCGACATTGTTCAATGTGTTGGTATAAATGGCCAGTATGGCATGGACTAGTTGAGTTTAACATTGCATTCGATCTCTCTCTCTCCTGTCTCTCAGGAGCAAACTCAGTTTATAGAGATTGCTTTCCATTTGCCTTTCAAATAAAAATAACAGCCATGAATCGTAAATTAAGTAAATGACATTCACTTGTTGTGATGTTGCACAGTGGTCTCTCTCTTGTCTCTTATGAGCAAACTCACTCAAACATACAAGACTTAAAAACAGTCTAGCATAGGCTTTCATTGGCAGCCTCCAGTGTATGTCATGCCACTTGCTTTTCGACAGAACAGCCATATATCATAAAATAAAGATACAGCCTTGGTACCTCAGTGTCTGTGATCAGGAGATTGCATGTCCCTTTCTATAAATTATCATAGCCGGTGTACTATTAAGGGTTTCTGTTCTCAAGGTGATACAATTGTCTTCGCCAAGCCTTACCCCCCCCCCCCCTACCCTCAACCTTCCATTAACTCATCACCCTTTTGTCATCTGTTTTTTTCCCTCACTCCTACTCTCCTTCGTCCTTTCTCTGTCCCTCCATTTACCCCTCACCTCCCTTTCTCCCTCTAAGGAATGTGGATTCTCTATGCCCCTTGTTCCTGTGTCATCGGACATGTTTACTTACTCTACTTCCAGATCCTACTAGGACCTGTTGTACATTCATTTGTTTTATTTGAATGCAGTTTAATATGTTTAGACTCCATACTTGGACAAGAGAAGGCTCATTATAAAAAAACAGGGAAATTGTTCTATATATATCTATATGTATGTTCTATATAAGATCTATATATATCTATATCTATATCTATATCTATATTTATATAGATATAGATATATAAAGATATAGATATAGATATAGATATACATATATCATGAGTGTGAAATCATCAAATTTGTTGTCCTGTTAGTACACAAAGCACTTTACTTGTGCTATACCTAGCATTGGTCTGTGCAAGCAAGGTAGGATTGGATCTGTATTTAGTTGATAATGAGACACAAGAAAACAAGAAAGAATAGTATTAGTCTACCACAGAAAATAACTTCCACTCCCAGAGCCTGTATTATTGTAAGCACACAGTGAACACGTGGTTATTAAAAAAGGCATCTATAATGTAAATCTTTAACTAATATAAAAATAAGCACTCCATATAATAATGATATAATTTCAGATAAAAGTAGGTGAAGTCACGTGTTCTGTGGATTGGTTGTGCAATATACATTCAGAACAAACAGTATATGACAGGCACGCATATGACAATAGACTGTGGTTGATATTGAACTGGTGCTACTGTAGGTTACTCTTTTTTTCTCGTGTAAACTCTTATAAAAATTATACATAAATATGTATACATTTCCCACTGAATGGTCTTATAATAGCCAGTGTTTAAAGGAACGTTTCCTGCTTTCTCAATGATTCTGGCGTTGTTTACAAAATAAGTCAAAACAAAGGTTGGCGAGATCGGATGTTATGCAGTGCTGGTTTGAACATTTTGTTCCTCAACATAGGCCTACTGAAAAACGACTACCGATCTGTTGCAACAAAGAAAGCGGATGCGTGCCGAATTGTCTTTTTTATGTGATGGTACAGTTCGCACACCACGGTGATACTCGGGGTGATTTACTGCATCCGTGGTTTCTGCAGGTTGATGTGTTTATGAGCGCAGAATCTGTTCTCTCATATAGGGATGGCAATTTTATGATGTGTCCAACGGCCTCTCTAAAAGTACACTTGTGCATCTCGATAAGTAGCCGAAAACAACCTGGTATCTCAGGTAAGGACTATTGTTACATGTGATATATGAATGTTCAGAGAGGTCGTCACAGGTGTGCATTGCAGACTGCGAGATATGTACTCCACCTCCTTAAACTCATCGAACTATAGAAACTGCATGCTGTAAACCACGCCCCTTGACAGCTTGTGCCTGCACGTGAGCTGGGCGCAGGCACATGTTTTGGCACGAGCTGTGTCCTTCTGCAGAAGGATAATAGTGTCACTTGAAAAATATAAGAATTAATGATTTCACATTGGACCATAGGGAATATACTAACTATTGATCATAGTGTTATACGCATATTATTGTGATTATTATTTAGCCATGGAAATTGAAAGTCTGCTGTGTTGCTTGTATGGTATATTAAGGGCTAGGTGTATACTTTTGTAAATCAAGTATGTGTTATCAATGTTATAGATCATTAAGTAGCCATTTTAGTATTTGTTTTAGTTAACATGTAGAGTACCAGAGAAGACAGAGAATGCGTAAAACTAAGGAGCTGCAGCTGTGTTTGGGGTATGGTATATTGAAGGCCCCAATGTGTGAAGCATATATAAACGAATACTTGGAACCAACGATACATCTTCTTTGAGTGTCTTCTAAGACACTCAAGGTCACGTTACAGAAGAATAGCAGTGTGAGACCGCAGATAAGTTGGAACAGACCGTAAATTTACAGGAGGTAGAAAGTACATAACTGACAGACTCCTAAATATAGGAGGTAAATCGTTCCTAACTGACAGACTCGTAAATTTGTAGGCAGTAAAATAGGTCACGATATTATAACAACTTTGAAGAAAAGTACACATGTGTATGAAGAGGGTAAAATAATTAATAGTTTATTATCATTATCGGAGAGGGGGAGACTTAAGTCATTTAGAAAGTAAAAACCAAATGTGTAAGTTTTAAACAGAATGGTGGGGAATTAAAATGAGTTGTTATAACTTTGCATAAATGGGATGTAACTTAAAGAGAGATGTCAATACGTAGGCCATATTGAAGTCTTTGTACAAAAAACTTCAGTTGTTTTTCTGCAGACCAACTCGGCCTTATTTTATGCTCAATAAAGTAAATACTCTTCTGAACTCTTGACTTTGAATCCTAGTGTTTTTATAATTGAACTGAAGTGTTGCTATATCTTTTCCATGGGAAAGATACAACACTTTACAGTCCCTTTTTTTTGTTAGGGTTCACTCGTTTGAGCACATGCTTCAAACAGGTCCTATGAATCCGCTTGAGATTTCCTATTGACATTAGCGCTGCAAGACAAGACAGAATGTTCTTGTAGCTGTTCCCATTCTGCACATAGACTGCCACCAACAGAGGGCGGCTGCAGTCTACGAATTTTACATATTTTTATGCGTCACCGCAAACCTACTTCGTACCCATAAGACAAGCAACACATGTGACCAATCAAAGTGTACTAGTGCCTAATGTGGGCGTGGCCCAGCCCCCCCAAAGTCATGAATATCCAAAGGGCGCTCACTGAGTGTAACGCCCTCAACACAGAGCTCTGTGTTGTGTTGTTCTATTTCCAAAGCACGTATTCTCTGAAATAGGCTTAAAAGCGACAGAGCCTGATTCGAGAAACTTGGGAACAATACACCTGTTTTTTCCCCGCTTTCCATTACTGGGTTTCTCTGGAATAACAATGCCTAAGAAAGCTTCTGTCACGATATCACTTAAACCTCGGTCGGCGAGGGAGAAGTCGTTCCCTTTTGTATTGAAGAAGATAATGGATATTCCACCTCCTAATATTCTAGAGGAAGCCGACGATGGTAAGACTATGAAGGCGTTTAATGCAGATTAATGAAGACCTCCGTTGAATTTCTAAATTCTGATTGACTCCGCTATTTTGAGGTTGCGACAGTAGTGATCAGACCCACTCCACACATTTGACGTCAAACACGCGTTTGTACAGGCTGCTATCCCAACAATGTTCGAATAATAGATTTGATAAAATTATTAGTTTTTAAACTGTAATGTATTCGCCTACATAGGTAGCCCACTATTGGTTTGATCTATCAAAAACGGTATGTTGTGAGATCCTTCTTTGCCAATTGAGCGTGCCGCCCCCTTTTGACACTTGCTTAAGAAGAGGAGAGAAAAAAGAACAAAAAGTTCTAGCATCGATGTGCCTGCCCTAAGGTAGCGCACTGTATTCCCCTTGAACATACACGAAAAACCACGTTTCACATCTTGATTCTGATTACTCTGGATTTAATATGTGTGTAGGTTTTACTTATAGGCTGCTATCGCACTCATGATTGACCTACCCAATCTGTTTCTCTTTAAATAAAAGGATTTCAGTATTATTCTCTACTTGCAATCTGTACAACTGATCGACCCCCAGTCAAATCCACCTTTGTTTACTTCCACAGCCACACCCCCTTCCTTTCTTACCCATCTCTCCGCCATTACTCCTTCCCTGTCCATCCTTGAATCACATTCTGTCTCCTTGTGTATTTTGAAAATAAATAGGTCAAGGCGTCTCTTTAGGCTAGTTCACACAGATAAAGAAACACATTTCTGCTGCGACAGTCTGCTGTCAGGGTTAAAAACACCCATTTTCTCCCCTGCTGTATTACAGAAATAGAGAAACAGAAGCTGTTTACGTCTGACGATGGCGAGGCGGGAACGGAGACCAACAATAATGGAGGGTCCGGGGGCACCGGTAGCAGTGGCAGTGGCAACGGCGTTTCGGCCTCCCTGACGCCAGCCATCTGGGAGAAGACCATCCCTTATGACGGCGAGATGTTCCACCTGGAATACATGGACCTGGACGAGTTCCTGCTGGAGAATGGGATCCCCGCAACCCTGGAGGAAGAGCTCCAGAAAAGCCTGGTGCAGAAGGAAGGCAAGGGGAAAGCTCCTGCAGATGCGGCTGTTGTTCCAGCCGTCGACACAAAGTCCCCCTCTGCTTCAGCCACCTCTCCGACTATGGCCACCGCCACCTCAGAAGAAGAGGAGATGGTCTCTGTGACCACTCTGCAGAATGCCAAAGTGGAGAAGGAGGACGAGGATGAGGACGAGGACGAGGACGAGGAAGAGGAGGTGGAGGAAGAAGATGCGGAAGCTCCCGAGTCGGTGCCAGTGGAAGATGCGGCAGAAGTGGAAGTGACGGAAAGCAAAAAAGGTGTGTAACTAGGGTAAGACGTAAAAGTAGAATAGGTTTGAGATGAAGAGAACACAGAACCCTGGCAACAAGGACGGGGGACTCCCAAGATGGCTGACCTGAAAAAGTTGTTAGGGGTAACAATGTAAACAACTTAAGTACTGCCTGAGGTGACTTTTCTTGACTGGCTAACGTGACATCACAACTTGACACTGTGGCCTTCTAAGGTACATTTTCATTCCACATATCTTATCTGGAGTGACTCTACCAAACATGACTTGGATGATTTACAGATTCGTTAATAGGCTGCAATTAGGACCACTTGGAACTCTGTATTAGCTACTGCATCATGTCGACTTAACTAACATGATGTTTTATTGCCATATACAACTGTTGAGGTCATTCATGTTTTAAGATGTTCTAGAACACAGCTGTGTGCCAACTATAGTGGATCGTAGATTCAGGAATGTGCATTAATTCACAGTAGGCCGTTTGCACCGACACACCCACAAAGGCTTATGTCTCCTGTACATAATGAACCTTGCTTCTGCACACAGGAATATGACAAATGGGTACACAGTGTACTGTATACAATTTAGTAGTGTGCCTGGGACACACGCTCACACACGCTCACATGCTCACACACACAACACACATACTAATTCGAGTACATTAATTTACATACGGAAATAGGAGCCACAGAGCCACACAGCTACTTGTGCAGTCCTTTGTTTGACCCTAGACAACATAATTTACATTGTATTTTCCAATCACTAGCTTACCTTTTTTACTTTTTTAAGAAAATAGCTTGAACCACTTTCGCCATAGGGGTCACAAGCTACTGTACTCTAAATGTAATCCCCAAAATCTATTAAGAATTGTTTGAAACAAAAACTCCAAAGTGAAATCTACACACAACCTCTTTCCCCTCCCCCAATAACTAAGCTTTCAGCATGTACTTTTACCTTTAGTTTAGTTTAGTTGCTACCGCAGTAACAACCATTCCACACAAAAGACAAAAACATTCAAACATCACATTGTGTACAATACACAATTTAACCAAAACAACATCCATCCATCCATCCATCCATCCATCCATCCATCCATCCATTAGCTATACCGCTTATCTTTGCAGGGTCTGGAGCCTATCCCAGCTGACACAGGGCGAGAGGCGGGTGTAACATATGTATTGTACCTAAAAGTCAGATATATTATATATTATGACTAACCTCCATGATTCCCGTGTTTGTAATAAATTAATGAAAAAGATCACATTTTATGATTAACTCCATTTATGCCGTATTGGGATGAATAGATTTCCAACCATTAGTTTTTTTTTATATTTATGCTTATTATGTGGATTAGTTTCCAACTTATATTTACAACTGTATCTCATCCTAGGCACTGATCCTAGGCAGTGCTATCAATCTTTGGCCAGAAGGACCTCTCCCTTCCCTTTGTCTCAGCTCCTTCAAGTATGTGGGCGAGAGCAGCTGTAATTGAGCCATTTAGGGGAAAGGGAAAAGACATTTGATTCATAGACAAGGAGCTGCAGTAATTCCAGAAATGGCAGCCAGTCTGTGGTAAGTGATGCACAAGCTAAAGTATCTTGAGCAAATCAATCAAAATCTAGACAATCAGAAGGGATGTAATTCCACAAACAATAGATCAAAAAGGCCTGATCAGGCCTTCGAATGCCATCAAGGTATCTGTTAAAACTGTTTTTGGAGTAGCCATTGTGAAAACACTTAGAGTCTGTGGTAGAAAAGCCGATCACAATGCAGCATCATTCCGATGAGCTTTTTACGAAAGGAGCAACATGGAGGGTGTGGAAACAGACGGGTCCCCCAACAAATCTATTACGGTTCAGGTTCTAATACTGAGAAGCAGACATGGGTCCCCAGCTCTGTCCTCCAGCACACAATAAGCCATGGCAGGTTCAGGTGCATTCACAATCAGACGAGAATTAGTCCAATCCCCACAGACACTCAACCAGGGAACGCTAAACCGGTTTCCTCCGCCCAGCCTAACAAAGGCCGAGGAGCACGTGTATTTTTTGTCGTCTTCATCGCCGTCTTTAAACAAATGATGTTGACGTTCGCCACAGGACGATTAATGCCTGTCGTGATAACTGGAGAATGTTGCACCTGTTTGTGACACAAGGTGTCTTCTCTCAGGGGGCCCTACGGGCTGATGACCACGCTTTACTCGAGTGCCGAGTCCTCTCAGAGAAACAGGGTAAAACAATATCGATTCCAATGAGAATATGTCCCTCTCTCTCTCTCTCTCTCTCTTGGTCTCACTCATCTTTTACCCTGGCCCACTCTCTTCTCGACCCCATGACTTAAGGCATGTCCAGTGTGGCACGCGGCTATCTTCAATTTGGTTTAGCTTGTGGTCGTGTGTCTGTGTGCAGAACAAAAAGGGTGTTGTTGCTGTTGGGAAATTGCTTTTGCTGATTGATAGGCTAATCTTCTTCTGGAATATTGAGCCCATTCGAAACCCTCCACTCACTGACACAGGGTCCCACATCCATGACACCATATTCCTTCAGGTAATGGTTACGTCTCATCATGAAATATTCATACTGGTGGTGCGTAATACAACTCAGTCTACGGGAGCAATCTCTGGGGTTCCAGCATTACACTCTCTGGTAAGGGCTACATCCACTGATAGCAGTGTTCAGTCTTTGGTGCATTCAGGCCACACTAACATCTGACGTTGGGCCATGTTTGTTGGCATGGCAGCAGAAAACAATGGTCTGCTCCGTGGGAGACCGTGGAGCCAAATGGTGACGAATGCCCCTGTCAGTGGGTGAAGGACAACGCCAGAGCTAATATCAGTACGGGTCCAAGCTGTAACATACAGGTCGAAGCTGAAGTCAACTCAATTTCACCTCCGTTGGCATTGAATGAAAACCATCTGAAGGACCGGAGATGAAAGAAGCTTTCTGGTCAATCAAAAAGGGAAATATTCACAGTATTGTACAATAACCCACATTAGATATATTCTTTTCAGTCCAGCTTGCACAGTGATCTAAGGATCAGTGATCACAGTGGTTCAAGGTTAGATCCAAAAAGGTCTTGGTACTTGCTTTTTTAAACATAGGTGACGCAAGTGTGCTACAAATTGAGAAGTTTGTCAGAAATGGACTTAAAATATGTCATACCTTGTAAATAAAGTATTTTAAAATTTTTCTCCAATGTTGGATGAGTTGTACAATGATTGCACTTTACAAATATCTATATCTTTACATTTCTATGGTCAAGTGGTGCCACTGGTTTTCGGTGCTTTTATTCTCTTGCCTGTGCACACCAGGAGCTTGAAATCCCCAGGCCAGAGTGACTAACAGTTGTCATCCTGTGCATTTTTTTCCATGTCCCGTCAATATCTACGAGACAAACCCCTCTGGCCATACAAGAAATAAGGGTTAGCGTGCGTTGGTAGGATGAGGGGGACTGATGCTGAGGCCAATGGTCAGATGTTAGACGTAACCTGAAAGATTGGAAGCCACATTTCATTAGACGATAGGCCGTCATCAGGATGAGACAAACAATGTTGTCATTGGGTCGGCTCGGCGTCGTGACAGCCTCTCGCTAATGATCCTTTCCCTCTCTCATCCTCTTTGCCTGATTGTCTTTCTCTTCCGCTCACTTTTACGTTTCTCTCCGTTTTGTGATATGCTTTGTTTAGTTTTAAACTGGTTTACAAAATAGGTGGTAGATATTATAGGTGACACAATGTGATAAAAAAGTGCATTATGGGACCGACTCCATAATGCCTGTGAAAAAGAGAGCGAAGGGGGGTTTACACATGTCATCAGTGTCACAAGGCTGTTCCTTCCACCGAACTCTCCGACACTGATTTGGCTCTTCAGTGAAGTGGATATAAAGTGTGTTCAGCTTGGTTTACAGATACTTTCCAACCATGGCTAGATCTGAAACACTGGTGATGGGGTGATTAGAGGAAGAGTGAGCAATTAGGATTCTCTCGTTCGTGAAAGAGGTTGTTCCAGCTGTGTTTACTTGAAGGGTGCATGTTATGAAAGTAATCAAATTACCAGAGCGGCACTGCCTGTTATGGATGGCAGTTGTCACTTATGAAACGACAGCCCCGGGCCATCAATCTTGGGGGATGTGTGGGCGTCTTATCTGTCCCATATCTGTCTGTGTGTCCGTCTGTTTGTCGCTCGGTCTGTCGCTCGGTCTGTCTGTCTGTCTGTGTCTGCGTGTCGGTCTGTCTGTCTGTCTGTCCGTCTGTCCGTCTGTGGCTCTATCGGAGATAGCAGGGATGGCCATCCAATCAGCAGCATGTCATCTCCTGGATAATCACCCCAGATGGAGTCACTGTTCTAGGAAGACATGAAGGATCAGGCACACATTTGCAAACAGTGCATCCAGTTTATCTTTCAAATTGTGTTTAAACCATTACACGCTACAGTATATAGACTCTGTAACTGAGTTATTATTGATGGTCTGATAAAGCCTTTCTTAGGATAATATAAGCTCCTCATCTGTTACCAGAAGAGTTGTAATGTTCATTAGGTGTCACATTGACTATATTGATTTTCTGTTAATTTTTAGAAGAATACAAAGTTAGCTTTGATGTTTTTTCAACATGGTACCTGTCAATGGATAAGTGCACTTAAGTCCCAACAAACAAGCGCCAATAGGACAAGGGTTAGCCAGGCATGCTACTATTCTGTCTGATTTTACACACATATATATGATGTTTGGGTGGGTTAATACTTGCATGTTTTTAGGTGGTATAATCCTGTATAAAGCTGTTTGTGACTGTGTAAGCGGGATGTAGCTAAACACAAAACCTAAATATGCAATTTTAGAGTTCTAAATAGGGCTCATTAGGAGCCACTAATTGCCATAGGATGTCTTTGGTACTAAGAAGCCACCTCCCTTTCTCACATACACACCAATTATTTTTTAAATGGTGTTTTTGTCTTTGTCCGGTTCATAATACTCAACTCTTGATGTTTCCGCAATCGACCTAAAGTCGGCGTTGGCCCTCAGAGTGGTATATGTCATGGCCATTTATAATGTGAAACAACACAGCAATCTCACCGTACTCACTAATCTCATTCTCACTGCTGAATCTCATTTCACCTTTTTTTTTATTTGGTTCACACATTTGGTGAATCCCTCTGCAGAAAGGCTGAGAAGATGTAACCGCACATAAATTGCAATCATAATCCAATGTAGTCAGTCAAAGCACAAGAATCAATAATAGCCTGTCAAGTGTCTTACCGATCTTGTCTAATGACTAGTTAAGCAGGCCTTAAATGAGTTATCCAAGTCCCCAGATAACAAGCAAGGTAATTGCATTAAAGAAGACCCAGAGATGAATGATGAAGAAATCCGTTTAGTCTCTGAATTAACACCAGCCTTAACTCATGGAACACTGTCCCACAGCTGTATATCAATATAAATGCTGCATCAATTTGTAATAAATTGCATCTTGAAGTGAAGTTTCAGTATGATCCTATGTATCGTTGATTACAGTATTGTAATGGACAAGTCTACAATCAATGGAAATGTTCTACGGCGACAGCACTAAAGATTATAACAGAAACGCAGTCCAAGACACCCAAAATGCGCACACAAAACATGTACTATACCCCTGGTAAAAACTTTCTCCCGAACCAACGTCTCAAACACAATCAGTAGGCGCATAATGCAATCCAGAAGTGTTTAGGGCTTTCCAATCTCTTTCTGTGTCATTGTGTGGCCTTCTCTGATCCCTGTCATGCCACAATTTCCAGGGAAACGTTGTTGATGAGAAGGCATGATGGAATGCAATAAACAGCAGAGGGGTCGAGATGGAGCACACACACGTGTACACACACGCACACACACGCACAACAACAGGTGTAATAGTAGCTCCACACCCTAACAGTGTCGCCTCTCAACTGCTTGTGGTAATGAGTAGAAAAGCCTATCTAACCAAGCCAACCAAGAGCCCTAGTGACTAGCGCCTCGAGCCTGTCACACCACATTTGCCATGAAACACGCATTCCCCGGTGCCTCTATTCCCTGCTCATGAGGACAAGATGCAGGACTTTGACCGTCGTTACAGCTTCGGGACTAATGGAAGCTTAGAGGCCTGTGCCAGGGAACTGAAGCCGCTGGTTGGTTGATTTGACAACTCCGATGGTCTGACAGACTTGGCACGGTCCGTACAAACAAATGAATGGGTTAGATGCCCCTCAAGGTAGAGGACTGGAGGAGCAAGGGGACATGTGATGCCTTGTCTAATGAGTTTACAGCCTAGTTAGATGGCACGGCATGGGCAGCTAATTGCCTGAAGGATAATCACACAAATTAAGCAATCGGAATACTCTTTGTAGCTATGTCTTGTGCACTTGTTCTCTTTCCTCTTTCTCTCTCTCTCTCTCTCTCTCTCTCTCTCTCTCTCTCTCTCTCGCTCTCTCTCTTTGTTGCTCTCTGTCTCTCTGCGTGTCCTGTCGCTCCATCCCTCCGGTTTCGTCTGTCTGTCTGTCTGTCTGTCAGAGACGGCCGTGTCACATGGGCCTCGCCGGGCGGTGTCGCCATGGCAACCCGGCGTCAGTGGCTGGATGGGTGGGGGTGGGGGGGTGTCTTGTGTTGCTGGTCGTCCGCTCCCCCGTTGACACATTGAAGAGGCTGAGAGTCCACCTTGATATGTGGGCCGTGGTGGCGGAGTGCGGCCGGACGGCAGCCTGCTTGTGGAGGCTCTAGATAACAACATGGCCCGGGGTTAGCCGGAGTGTCAGACTGTTTAATCTGGCCCCACTCTCCCTAGGACGCACACGCACACGCACACGCACACGCACACGCACACGCACACACACACACACACACACACACACACACACACAAGACAAAACAGAGAGGGATGTGCGCCCAGGTACAGCCTCTGGTGTGCTTACGTGTCCTACGATTAGAGGGAGACTGATAGAGAGCTCTGAGCAGACAGAGGCAGAGAGGCAGAGAGACAGGCAGAGAGACACAGGCAGAGAGACAGACAGACAGACAGACAGAGGCAGAGAGACAGACAGGCAGAGAGGCAGAGAGACAGACAGGCAGAGAGTCAGAGAGACACAGGCAGAGAGACAGACAGACAGACAGAGGCAGAGAGACAGACAGGCAGAGAGGCAGAGAGACACAGGCAGAGAGACAGACAGACAGACAGAGGCAGAGAGACAGGCAGAGAGGCAGAGAGACAGACACAGGCAGAGAGGCAGATAGACAGACAGGCAGGTAGGCAGATAGACAGACAGGCAGGTAGGCAGATAGGCAGGTAGTTAGGCCGATAGGCAGGTAGACAGGCAGACAGACAGGTAGACATGTAGGCAGTAATAATAGTCCGGCAGATAGACAGACATGCAGGCAGGCAGACAGATAGACAGACATGCAGGCAGGCAGACAGATAAACAGACATGCAGGCAGGCAGACAGATAAACAGACATGCAGGCAGGCAGGCAGGCAGGCAGACATGCAGGCAGGCAGACAGATAGACAGACATGCAGGCAGGCAGACAGATAAACAGACAT